>PITA01018393.1:0-40503 GCA_004023965.1 Spilogale gracilis
GGGGTGGGGGAAGGCTACCAACGCCCCCCCAGGTTAGCTGTGAAAGGAGAGCAGTGCCCCCCTGGGGTGGGAGGCAGGCTGGGGGTGGGGGAGGGAAGCTCTGAGGAAGGAAGCCAGCAGGGGAGGGGGAGAGGGAAGGGAGCAGCTGGCCCCTTGCCTCTTGCCCACCAGGGAACCGCCCAGAGGCTGCCGGTTTGCCTCTTCTCCAGGCCCAAGGTCACCTGAGTGCAGAGGTGTATTGAAGGTCAGCTCGGAGGGCCCCAGGAGGTCGGATGCCTCCACCGGTGGGGGCCAAGACCTCAGCCTGGCCCTGAGATCAGACCGGAGGGCCACAAGGGTGCCACTGTGGTCCCTGAGGGTCCCCGGGGATCCTTACCGGCCCCAGGCTAACTGGGAGACGGCCCCTACGGCTCTGAGCCACACGGTACTGGAGACCGAGGCTCCCTGGGTGGGAGTCTCCCCGTGTCCTCCAGTGCCGAGGGAGCCTGTCGGCCTCTGGAGTAAGAGCCCCTCACTCCCCCACACAGGGCCTCTTCTTTTGTCCGTGAAACCCCAGCACTGCTGCGTCTCCGGCCCCTCCAGGTGAGCCGACATCGCTCTGTCCCATCTCCTGCCAAGTCCCAGGACGCGGGCTTCCTGGCCGGGGTCTGGGAGACCTCAAGGGCCTGTGGCCAGCGTGCAGTGGACAGAGCCAGCTGAGGCGCCCAGCGCCCAAGGCTGAGTCACGTGGCCCCCAATTCGAACGTTTAGATCCTAATACCGGGTACCTCCGAATGGGACCTTATTTGGAAGGATTTGCAGATACACTCAGGTAAGCGAGGATGAGGTCCTGGGGGGTGTGTCCTTGTAAAAGGGGGGACAGGGCCAGGGACACGTAGTGACTGAGGCAGAGAGGAGGCGCCCGGAGTGGACATGCCCCAGAAGGAGCCACGTGGGGCACTGACCTTCTGGCCCCCAGGACTGCGGCCCGCTGCCTCTGCCGGTCAGCGCCAGCCTGGGGCACTCTGTTGGGGCAGCCCAAGCAAGCGAGCCCTCCAGACCGGGGGCAGGGGTGTGGGGGTCCAAGCAGCACTGTCCGGGTGTGTGCCACTGGCACCACTTTCTGAATGCACAAAGTTCCAGTGACCGTTGTGGAACCCGAGGCTTGGAGAAGAGAAGAGATTTGCCCACAATACCCACAGGTCCGTGGTGGGGGTGGGCCTGAATCCCAGCCTCCTGAGTCCTGGCCAGTGCCCTGCCAGATGCCCCGTCCTTCCTCCCAGCAGCCACTGTGAGGTTCTCTCAGTGTGGGGACTGAGCCCCAGAGTCGCCCGGGGCCTGGCACAGAGGGCGGGGCCGCTGGGTCGCTGCCAGGGTGTAGACACCCTGGGCCACGGGCTCAGGTGGGGCTCTGAGCAGGGCAGTGCAGGTAGGAGCCCTGTGGACAGAGCTGTCAGGAAGGCTTCCTGGAGGAGGTGTTGTCATTGGACTGGGGGATGGGCAGGGTTGGGCAGCATTTCGGGGGCAGTGACGGCAGTGAGCAGGGAGCAAGGGCGGGCGGGCAGAGACGTGGGCAGCAGCATGCCTCAGTGGGCGATGACGGAGGGCAGGACGGCAGCGAGACACCTGCCCGAGGCCCCGTCTGCCGGAGCGAGGCTGGCACGCAGGCTCCACGCAGCGATGAATGCCCCAGGCCGTTAAGTCATGTTTTTAATTACAGAACACAGAGCGCATCATCATCAACCTGTTTCACATGAAAGCGCGAAGCCATTTGCGGAAGCGGGCCGGCAGGCCCAGGCCGGGCAGCTCGGGCAGCCTCCTCCCGGCCGGCCAAGAGGGCCTTTCTGCTCTTGACAAAGAGCAACGTCCTCAAGGCCCCTCTTCATTCCTGCGCCTCTCATCCGTGAGAACTGCGATTCATAAAGGGCAAATTGGACACCATGGGTGCCCGCCCTCCGTCGGCCTGCAGCTCCCTGCAGCCCTCCTCCACCCCCTCGCGCTCCCCACACCCGTCTGAGCTGCCCCCCCCCCCCGCCACACCGTGTGCCCCAGGCTGGGCAGTGGCCAGGGCTGACAGCTCCCTCCCCAGCCTGCGCCCGCTTCCCCAGTGGCATCTGCCGGGAACCCTGGGGCCCTGAGTGCCGCCCATACGCCGGGGAGCCTCCCCCCAAGTACACAGGGCCCCTGTGATGAGAAGGTCTGGCCAGGACCGTGGAACTTTCTGGAGGCAGGCCTGTCCTGGGAATGGAGAAGAACACTGACCTCCCAGCTGCATGGCTTTTGGACCCCGTTTCCTCTTCCGTAAACTGGGCCTGGGGCGCGTGAGCCTCTCCCGCTGGCCTCCGGAGCCCCATGGGCAGAGCACCGTCGGCCCTTTGCATGGGCTGGCTGAGGAATACACACGAACACATGAGTCAGTGGACGAGTGAGGGTGGGGACCAGCTTCCTCCTGGCCCTCTGGGGAGGACAGGATGGAGGAGGTGGTCTGGGAAAGAACCAGGTAGAAGGTCCTGATGGCCAGGGCCTCTGGGGCCATTTGCATGGGTAAGTGAATTTGGGTAGTTGTTATTCAGGAATTACAGTGTGCGGGGTGAGGGGTCACGAGGCAGGCCCTGGTGGAGCCCCTTCTGCTGAGGTTTGCAGATTGAGACCTGTCAATGGCCTAATGCAATTACTTCCTTCTGTGACCCCAAGTGGACCCCCCCACCAATACCCGCACTCACCTTCAGTGTCCTCTGAGCAGGGAGGGTGGGGTGCTCCCCAGGGTCAAGCCTGCCTACCCCAGAAACACGGCCGCCTCAGGAGGGTCTCCATGCTCCAGCTGGGGAAACTGAACCCCAGCCTGCCCCCCACCCCACACAGAACACGGCAAAGAGAGCCCTGATGAGAACCTGGTGTTCTTTCCCCATTTCCAGGACAGACCCCGCCTCACTCTCCCCGCGCAGGAGTCCTCAGGGGTCAGAGCCCAGCTCAGCCACCACTTGAGACCTCCCCTTCACGGGACCCTAAGAATCACCCATGTGCTCTTCTGGAAGTGCTCCTCCCCAAGGCAGGCCTGGACCCAGTAGCAGACCTGGGGGCTTAGGCTCCGACTCAGAGACTCTAGAACTCATCTGCTGAAAGGTGACTCACTCCCTAACTCCTCACCCGGCCCCCTCCATCCCTGCTCTGATCCATCCCAGCTCCCTGCCTCCCCCATCCCCTTGCTCCATATTCTCTGTCCCTTCCTGATTTGCCCAGAATCCTCTATGGGTTCCCAGCTCCTGGGTCTCCCCTCAAGCTGTCCTTCTCCCTCTGAGACGGTGGGGGGGGGCAGGACCCAGGCGGTACCCCTGCCATGAGTGTTGAAGGAGGAGCCAAGGGGTGGGGGGGTGGGCATTCCCCAGAGGGAACAGGTGGAGGAGGGGCCTCCGGTGGTGCATTTCCCTGTGCTGCATGCATGGGGCCTTTACAGGGAGAACCATCAGCATCCCTTGAAATCTATGCCTATTGGTACCGGGAGAGCATTCATTCATTTATTTAGGCAGGGAGGAGGCCTCACAGATCAGGGCAGGCCAAGGGAGCTGGGCCTCACACAGCACACTTGGGGGTCAGCTCAGGAGGAAGCAGCCCCACAGGGGCCCCAGGACTGCCCGACCCCAGCTTCCTCCTCTTCCCTTTGCACCTGCCTCTCCCCGCCCCACCCCCCCCAAGCCACAGGAAATATCTTCATGAAATATTGATCAGTTCGCACAAGCCTTGGGTTGTGGGAGGAAAGGACAGGGAGACTTTTGCATGTAAATGAGATGTGCTCAGTACTTCCTTAACCCTTTCCTGCCCAGGCAGCTCAGCTCAGACCCCTCCTCGGGCTCCGGGGCAGACCAGGGCAGGGAGATGCAGGCAGAGCCATGACAGCGCCGCGTCTCCGCCTCGGTGGGCCACCTGGCTGGTCCTCAGTCAGATGCAGCGACAGGCCGTGTCAGCTCCCCTGGGGCCGGGGCCACAGCGGGGAATGAAGCTTCTGTCGTGACTTTAAATGTCATGATCCTGTCTTGAGAATCACGGGCTTATCAAAAGGGCCTCTTCAGATGTGGTTCTAGCGCCCAGGGCTCTGAGCACAGGGGAGGGGTCGGACTGGAGCACGCACAGGCTGGCCTTGGCCTCCACACTTGTGAAATGGTGAGGTCACTGTGCCTGCCCGTTAAAAGTGTGGTCAGGAGGGAGTGGGGCCATGTGTGGTTAGCACAGTGCCCCGCCGTGACAACCGGCCTAAAAACAGCATCTTCCTTACGGAGCATGGATGCAGGGAGGGGTAATGAGTCAGTGAGCGAATGAATGAGTGTGAATGAGTGAGTGGATGGCTGTACGGACGAATGCATAATGCTCCTGATGATACTGAGCTGTCCTACAGGCTCTGACGTCCCTCCCAGAGGGGCCAGGACCTCCCAGAAGACGGTACCCACCAGACTCTGGCTCTCGGGGTCCTTGGCAGGTACAGGCCCTTCTCCAGCCCTGAGCCGCCCCCGTACTCTTGACCTCACTTTGCTTGGCTCCCTCTCACAGGCCTGCGTGCCCTCCACGCCCTGCCCTTCTTGGGGCCCCTCCCCCACCCAGGGTTCAGGAAACTTCTGCCCTCTGACCCTTCTGATGTCTACCAGGCTGATGTTAGCCAGGCTGGCCTGCACGGCATTTCAGAACGATGTGAATACTGAACAGTGTGGGACAGTACGGTAACAGGAACTGGATGCCCTCTCCCACTTGAAGAAACTAAAAAATGAGGTGAACTGCATGAAGCAGTAGTTTTGAGACATTGAAAACCAGGCAGTGCAGGAGAGTGATTTCTAAGGAAAAGGAAACAAGTCACGTGATTCCTGCAGGACCACCACTCACTGCCTGGAAACACAGAGCCTGGTGGCCTCCTGAGCCGAAGAGGCAGAATTGAGAAATCAGAGAGGACACGGTGCCTAGAGTTTGCAGAGCAGAAAAATCTGAGGGCATAGAATTGCATTGAAAGGAGGGAGCTTGGTGTGCCTGGGTGGCTCAGTGGGTTAAAGCCTCTGCCTTCGGCTCAGGTCATGGTCTCAGGGTCCTGGGATCGAGGCCCGTGTTGGGCTCTCTGCTCAGTAGGGAGTTTGCTTCCTCCTCTCTCTCTGCCTGCCTCTCTGCCTACCTGTGATCTCTCTCTGTCAAATAAATAAAATCTTAAAAAAAAAAAAAAATAGGGAGCTGCACACATAGGGCCCCAGAGCGTGCGCAGACCTTCCCTGGGGCTTTGCTGGGCACTGATCAGTGCATGCAGATGAAGAGGTAGACAGAGAACCACCAAAGAGATAGAAGACTTGGAACAACACTACCAATTACCTCGACCTAATGGATGTTTATAGCTCACTCCACACAACAACAGCAGAAGACCCAACCTCTTCAAGTGCACACATACCATCTACCAAAATTGACCATATTCTGGCCCATAAAATAAGTCTCAATAAATGTAAAAGGGTTTGAATTATACACATTGCCTTCTCAGCCAAAACAGATGTAAAGTAGAAATCAACAATCGAAAGATATCTGGAAAATCCCCACTATTTGGAGACTGAATAGCACACACATCTAATAACCAAGAAGCAAAAATGGAAATTTGAATGCTTTTTGAACTGAGTGAAAATGGAAACATGACACATAAAATTGGGGGAGGGAGTGCAGGTGATGTGGGGCTTAGAGGAAAATTTAGTACTAAGAACCTACATTATAACAGAAAATAAAGGTTTAAAAAGTAATGATCAAAACTTCCAAGTTAAAAAACTGGAAAAAGAAGAGTAAAGCAAGCCCTACAGTATGTAAGAAAGACAATAATAAAGAGAATAAATCAATGAAAGAAAAAGAGGAAAACTGTAAAGAAAAACCAATGAAAGGAAAAGCTGATTCTTAAAAAAGATTAATAAAACCAATATACTTTTCCCTCCAAGTGTTCAAGAAAAATATCCAGAATGAGGAAGTGGACATCACCTATTATTCTACAGATGTTATAGGAAAAAATGCAATATTTTGAACTTCATACCAATAAATTTGACAACCCAGATGAAATGAAAAATTCCTTCAAATATATAAATTACCAAAGTTAAGAAAAAACAGATGATCTAGTCTTATATCTGTTACAGAAACTAAATTTGTAATTAAAACCCTTACAACAAGGAAAACTAGATGTCCAAATGGTTTCAATGGTGAAGTCTACTAGTATTTAAGGAAGAAATAACACCAATTCTACACAGATAATAAAAGATGAGGGGACACTTCTGTTATCATTCAATGAAGCTGTTTTTATTCTGATTTTTAATCAAAGACATTACAAGAAATGAAAACAGTATCCCCAATGAACAAAGATGCAAAATTTCTTACCAAAAGTTTAATAAATCAAATCTATCATCTATCTATCTATCATCTATCTGTCTATCAAGTAGTATATCATAATGAAGTAAAGTTTATTTCAGGAAGATAAAGTTGCTTTAACTTTGAAATCAATGAACTTCATAGTATTAATATATGAAAAAAGGAAAACACATGATCCTCTCAATAGAAACACTTAAGAACATCCAATATTTATTCATGATTAAAAACAACCTCAGAAAACAAGAAATAAAACTAATTTTTCTGCACTTGATAAAACCATTTATGAAACACTACATCTTCCTAAGACTGAGAACACAGTAAAGATGTCTGTTCTCTTCTTTTTAAAAAATCACTTTTAATCAAAATTTTCCTGGATTTTCTGTCTAGTGTCATAAGGCAAGAAAGAAAGAAAAGTAAAACTTATTTTTTTAATTCAACTTCTTTTTTTAAAAAGATTTTATTTATTTGAGAGAGAGTGAGTGAGTGAGAGAGAGCATGAGAGGGGAGAAGGTCAGAGGGAGAAGGAGACTCCCCGTGGAGCTGGGAGCCCGATGTGGGACTTAGTCCCAGGACTCCAAGATCATGACCTGAGCTGAAGGCAGTGGCTTAACCAACTGAGCCATCCAGGTACCCAAAACTTATTTTTTTTAAAAGATTTTATTTATTTATTTGAAAGAAAGATCACAAGTAGGCAGAGAGGCAGGCAGAGAGAGAGGGGGAAGCAGGCTCCCCGTTCAGCAGAGAGCCTGATGCAGAACTCGATCCCAGGGCCCTGAGATCATGACCTGAGCCAAAGGCAGAGGCTTAACCCACTGAGCCACCCAGGCACCCAAAGTAAAACTTTTTAATTATAAGTAAAACTTCCCTGTCTATGTAGAAGAGAGTTCTATGGAACCCACAAAAAAAAAAAAAAAAAAAAAGCTACTGAAACTAATAAGTGCATCAGCAACTTGGTAGGGCTCAAGGTCAATATATAGAAATCAACTGTATATATACTCACATCAAATAGAACTTGGAATTTTAATAATAATGTCATGTGAAGTACCACAAACAAATATGCTTAGGAATAAATCTGACAAAAGATACATAAGACCCATACGCCAAAAACTGCAAGCACTGCTGAAACGGAAGACCTCACTGAATGAAGACATATACCATGTTCATGGATGGAAAAAGTCAAAGTTGCTAAGATGTTGATTTTTCCCACCTTGATCTACAGATCAATGGGACCTGAATCAAAATTCCAGTAGGTTTTTCCTGTAGGAACTGGCAAACTCTAAAATTTATGATTCTAAAAATTCATATGGTAGTGGGAAAGACCTGTAGTAGTCTCAACAACTTTCAAAAAGAATAAGGTTGGAGGGCTTACTCTGAGCGACTAATTAATCAAAACAACATGGTATTGACACAAACATTAGGCACAATAGAGAGTCTGGAAAAGTAAGAAATCAATTGATTTTTGATAAAAGTGCAAAAAGAGTTAAATGGACAAAAGATGGTCTTTCCAACAAATGGTGCTAGATTAAAAAAAAAGAAGAAGAATTTGTATTCATTTGTCATAGCATATACAAAAATTAATTTAAAATGGATTGTAAGACTTCTAGAAGAAAATAGAGCAGGAAATATTCATAACCTTGGATTGATTACACAGGTTTTAAGATATGACATCAAAAACAATTCAGGAAAGGACAAATTGACAGAGGCACTTCATCAAAATTAAAAACTGCTGCTTCTCAAAATACAATATTAAGAGAGTTAAAAGGTGAGCAGCAAATTAGGAGAACATATTTTCAAATCAAGTATTTGTACAGGACTTCTCTTCAGTATATATAAAAGCCCTCCAGTTCTGAGTGCAAGGGCTTCTGTGCACGACACAAAGATAGCAGGCCAATGTGACTAGATTTTAAAACAAGTACACTGTCTACTTCCCAGGTTCCTGGTGGGCTCCATGTCACTGAGTGGGGAAGCAGCTTTGGGGGCCAGTCTGGTGTTAAAGTGGGCATCTGAAGGGTCAGAGGGGCAGAAGTTTCCTAAAGACCCTGGGTAGGGGAGGGGCCCCAAGAATGGCAGGGCATGGAGGGCACGCAGGCCTGTGAGAGGGAGCCAAGCAAAGTAAGGTCAAGAGTACGGGGGCGGCTCAGGGCTGGAGAAGGGCCTGTACCTGCCAAGGACCCCGAGAGCCAGAGTCTGGTGGGTACCGTCTTCTGGGAGGTCCTGGCCCCTCTGGGAGGGATGTCAGAGCCTGTAGGACAGCTCAGTATCATCAGGAGCATTATGCATTCGTCCGTACAGCCATCCACTCACTCATTCACACTCATTCATTCGCTCATTCACTCATTACCCCTCCCTGCATCCATGCTCAATAAGGAAAGATGCTGTTTTTTGGCCAGTTGTCACTGTTGGGCACTGTGCCAGCCAAATATAACCCTATTTCATCCTTTCAAACTTCAATAAAAAGAAACCAAGAAGTCAATTAAAATGAGGACAACTATGTGAAAGGATACTTCAGCAGAATCATGGATGGCTAATGAGATATGAAATGATCCTGTTAGCTGTAGGACAGGTACAAACCACAAGAGATCCCAACACACCCATTCAAATGTCTAAAATTAAAAAGACCAACCTACTAAGTGTTGGGAAGGAGATGAAGCAACTGGAACCCCCATGCACTGCTGGTGGGAACCTAAAGATGGTGGAGCCACTTTGGAAAACAGTGTGGTGGTCTACTAAATAGTTGAGCATACACCTGTATGTATGAATGATCCAGCTGTTCCACTCCCAGAGAAATAAAAGCAGAAGCCTATATAAAGATTCATGCATGAAAGTCTGTATCAGTTTTATCTGGAATAGCCCAAAACTGGAAACAAGCCAAACGTTCATCAACTCGTGAATGCCTATGCCAATTGCATATATTCAATCAACTGAATACTCTTCCCTCATAAAAAGGAAGGAACTATTCACACAGGCAACAATATGAATCTTAGAATAATTTTGCTGAGGGAAAAATGAGGATATAGTCTATGTTCCCATTTATATAAAATCATAGAAGATACAAACTGACCTATAGTGACCGAAAGCATCTCCATGTTTGCTTGGGGATGGAGCTGAGGATGGGGAAGTAGGACGGATTATAAGGGGCACAGGAGGTTTGGGGAGTGACAGATATGTGCTTAATTGTAGCTATGGTTTTGCAAGTGTCAAATGTATCAAATTTTAAACTTTCTTTCTAAAAAATTGTTCATTTTTAGAGAGAGAGAGAGAGAGTGGAGGAAGAGGCAGTGAGAAAAACCCAAGCAGATGACATGCTGAGCACAGAGGCTAACACAGGGCTCAATCTCATGACCCTGAGATCATGACCTGAGCTGAAATTGAGATGCTTAACCAACTAAGCCACCCAGGCATCCCTGTAAGAGGATCTCTTTACCCTGCTAATGATGATCAGACCCCATGGAAAACAGAATCTGTGATGAGAAAATTCTGCACAACCCTTTAGACTAGTTCTGTCTTTATGCCTCATAGACTAGTGGGAAGCACAGTGGCAAGAGAAAGAAATATTTTAGAGTCCAGATAGGGAAAAACTAAACTATCATTATGTGCAGACCATTTTCAAAGAGATAATTCAGGATAATCTACAGAAAGGTATTAAAATGAGAGAATTCAATGACTTATAGAATAGAAATTCAGCATAAAAATTACTAGCAAAAATTAGAGAAAGTAATAGAATAAGATGCCATTAATAGTTATTTAGAAAGCACAGTTTCTGGGGTTCTGTGCCATAAATAACGTACAAGACCTTTCTAATAGGAATTTTATTGGCTAAGCTTTATGGGAAGGCATGAAAGAAGATTGAAATAAATGGAGAGATATACCATATTCATGAATGGGAATAACAATAAACATTCTCTTTAGATTGTTCTAAAGATCAAATGTTTCCAATCTGTATCCAAAATAGGCTCTTCAAGCTGACTTAAAAAATTAAGGCACACGAGCAATGAACCTAAAATAACCAAGACATGCCTGTGGATGAAGGGGAGGGAGAATTACCCAACACGTAACAAGACCTGTCTTATAAAGCTACCATTCTTGTGAGTATGATGTGGTTCAGGCAGGGATGGACCCGTAAAATAATTAAACTCCAGCAAGAGTGAGAGCCACACCCATTACATATGTGTACCTGGAATGTGGTCGAGGCGGCAGGTAGGGGCGAGCCTGCACCGTCTGCGGGCACTGCGGAGAATAGACACCTTACGTCATAAAGAAAAAATAAAGTACAGGTGAGTGAAAACTTGCACGTGAAAATGCCAAACTGCCAAAGATAACACAAGATTTTGTAACAATAGCACAAAACATAAGGGAAAGTTTGGCGTATCAGACACATCAAAATTTAAAATTCTGTTCAGCAAAAAGACACCATCAATAAAGCAAGAAATACAAGCTTCAGTCTGGGAGGACATATTTGCAACCCATACGGTCAATAAAGTATCACCACCAGATACATAAATAATTCCTGAAAATCAATAAGAGAAAGGGAAGCAACCCCATAGGAAAAAATGAGCAAATGATAGGAAACTATAAATACAAGGAGAAAACAATGTGCAATAAATATGTGAAGTCTTCTCGACTTCACAGCCGACACTGGGAAACACAAATTAAAGCAACGAGATGCCGTTTTTCACCCATTAGCATGTAAAAAATTAATAAGTCTGATGCCACAGAGCGTTGCCATGAATTTGTGGAAATGGGAGCTCCGTCCACGGCTGGCAGGCGCGTAAATTGGCATGGACACTTCGGACAGCAATTTGTCTATGCTTAATGGTGACGATAATGATCGTCGTTACTACTTGCTTAGCACTTACGCACACCAGGCACGATCAGAAGCTCTCTGCTCAGATAAACTCACGGGAAGCTGGAGACTCTCACCCTACAAGCCAGCCGTCCTCCCTGCGGTGAGGGGTCCTCGCGTGCCGGCCCCCAACAGATGCAGACGAGGCCGCTGGTGGGATTGCAGTATGGCAAAGTGGAAACACTCTGGGATTTCCTTAGTGGGGAGGGGCCGGTCCACAGCAGTTAAAAGGAACACGCAGGGTTGACATTAGTTGACACAGATAAATTTCAAACACTTGATGTGGGATGAGAAGAATCAAGTTGCAAAAATTGCCACACTCTTTGACGGTCAGTGCAAACTTTAAAACACATAAACTATGGTTTGCAGATGTGTGCACGTGACTTAAACATATGCGTAGGTATGCGGGACATGCAGTCCTCAGGCCTCCAGGGAGCGGTCCCCCCGGTCTGCAGGAGCCGGGCTCCTCCAGGAAGGGAACTTGGGAGCCCAGGGGAAGTCTCCTCCATGCTGTCCTGGACAGTCTACGCTTGAACTCTACCAGTGTAATAGTCATAATTTGTGAAAGCAGAATCAACATGGGCTTCGCGTGATGCCCGCCAGAAAGCGTCCGTGCAGGCCCCGTCCCCACTCAGGTAGAAACAGGAGAGCTCAGCCTCCCGCTAAAGTCTGCAGCAGGATGAAGACATCTGCAGCCCCACGTCAACGCACCACAGTTTTTCAAAGCTCCCGGAAGAAAGGAAGAGGCAGAATTCTGATTTGCTACCAGTACAGTCAAGTATGGCAAATCCGGAGGAAACCAGTAGCAATCCATAAGGGAGTTCAGTAAGACTGTCAGAGACGAGGCCAGCATCTAAAACAGGCAGCTTTCTCCCCCCCCGCCCCCGGGAGTGACCACGGAGAAGCTGCCCCCACCTACACCAGAGGAAAATCTGCAAAAGTTCTGCGGGGAAAACCCAGCAGAAATGCGCACAAAGCCTGTGTGAGGAGAACTGTAGACTTCACTGGCATGGACACAGAAGGAAATCAGAGTAGGTGGGGAGAGAGACCTCACCCTTCGATGAGGAACTGAGCCCCAGAAGCAGGGCGCTGTCTGTCCCCAGGCGGTCCCCACATGCCCCGGCTCCTGGTCAAGCCGTGAGCACCGCGCTCAGCTGCAGAAGGACACGCTGGGGCAGAGCCGGCCCGGGTGCGAGGAAGGGCGGCGGCCACCCGGCGAGCGTGGGGGCCCCAGCTTGCGCCTGGAGACGGCTGCCCAGGGACGGATCACACGCAGATCTCTGAGTTGTAAGCAGACAGACTCTGTGGGCCGAAGACATGGGCGTGACGACACAGACACAAGGGCGAACGGGGGCTGATCTCGCCGGTCGTCGGGGGTGCCAACGATGAGATGCCGCTTTCCCCCGTGGGTTGGAAAGGAAGGTCAGGGAGGGATACGTTCCCGCGCGGACGGAGGTGGAGGAAAGCGGGCATCTCCCCTGCGCGGAGGGGATCCTCCTTGTGGCCTTTTCCGGACACGACTCGGAACATCCATGAGAGAAACCCTGGGCCCCCACCTTGAGCCCCCCCGCCCCACCCCGGGTCTGCTCCAGGGACAAACGCCACACGCGCGGAGAATCCGGAAGAACCGCAGCCACTTGGGAACAGGAACAAACAGCTGAAAAGGCGAGCGGACAGAAAGAGCCTGCTCCTCAGCAGAGAAGAGCTCATGAGCCGGAGAACACCGCCGCCACCGAAGAGAAGGCCGGCTGCGTGGGCCAGCGCACCGAGACGCGGTGCTCGCCAGGAGAAGCCCGTGACATATGCATGACCCCGGGCCGCAGCAAAACCAGCAGACAGCTGCGTGCTGCGTGTGCGTGTGCGTCGGCGTGCGGGAACCAGCCCAGCCCTGCAGCCGCCGTGCGGAAGGGAGCCCCGCAGGGTGCTCTGCTCCCCGGGCCCGCACCGCGTGTGACTCAGACGGTTTACGGAAACAACTGCAGCAAGAGGAAGAAAGTGGAAGAGGACCTGGCTCTCCGGGTCTGGGCTCAGGAGCAAAGCCGTCGGAGCTGCAGGTGGGAACAGGTCTCAGGGAAAAGGAAGAGGACGCCATGGCCAGGAGGGCCCTTGGGCTTGAAGAGAGAGCGGCTGCCAAGTGTCCAGGGAGAAGCAGCGGACGCCCAGGGCGCGGAGAAACCAAGGGACAGCCAGGGCTTCACTGAAGGGCTGAGGGGACAAGTGAGAGGGGACAGGGGTCCCTGAGACTCAGCAGACAAGTTGAAACTCTAGCCTGGCCCTGGAAACAGCAGGTGGGGCTGGGCAGGGGAGGGGCGGCCAGGCAGGGGGCTGCAGGGGAACATCCACATCTGGGCCAGGACGGAAGGGGCATGGCAGAGCTTTGGTAAAGCCGAGCACCGTGAAAGCCCTGGGGCAGAGAGGGGGAGGGTGGGGGAGGTGGGGGAGAGCAGGGGCTTGTCCTCCGTTCCTCCAGGACCTGGGGCTCCGCAAGGTGAGAAGAGCAGCTGCACTAGAAGGCAGGTGAAGGGTGAGAGTGGAGCAGGCGGCAAAGGGTCCCCAACAGTGCGTGAGGTACCCTTTAACGGGGTGAGACCACCAAGCAGCATTTGGGGCTCAGGGCCAGTGGGGCATGAAGAGATGCCTACCGGCTCAGTGGGGAGTGCTCTCCCCGTGCTGGGCAGAGGGCCGGGCTCATCTTGGGGACCCCCAAGCAGCCGTGAGGGAGGGTGGGGCACAGGAGGGAAGGGTACTTCCGAGCCGGTGAAGGAGGGCCCGGGGACGGTGGGCTGCATGGTAGTGAGAGCCTAGGGATGGGCAGGACAGGGAGCGTGCGGCTGGGTGGCCCGGGGCTGGGTGGCAGCAGAGGCACGGCCCCAGCCACTCGGCCAGCACTGGACACACAGAGGTCTTCCCCGCAAGGCGTGGTGGATCGTATTGGTGGCGGCTCCGTGGTGTCCCTGGGCACCCTTTCTGGCTCGCAGGGAGGGGCGCCACTGGAATCGGGTGTGCCTGAGTGACGCGACCCACTGGAGACATGCAGGTCCCTCCAGCGGGGAAGTGTTGAGGCACGCGCACAGCTGGGACCCCAGGACCCCCGCCCCTGGACCCACACATGCACGTGGGAGCCACCAGCCCACGGTCGTCCCCGGCTGACCAGCTTGAGGACTGTCTGCCCAGCCGCTCAGGCTGCCCCATCCGGTCAGCACGTGTGGGCCGAGGCCACGTGGGAGGGCGAGTGGGGCGCCATGTGGCCAAGTGAGGGGGTTGGCAGGTGTGAGTGAGGGGCAGAGGTCCCGCCGGCCGCCCGAGACTGGGCACGCGTCATGGTCGGAGGCCCCGTCCGCAGCCAGATGGGCACCCAAAGCTGACATTCCACGTCTGGTTTTGAAAGAAACTTCGGGGTCAAAAGTGGCCAGAAGTAAGACCTGTTTTCCACACTCGGTGTGTCTACCATGGTGCCGAGGGGACGCCAGGGATGTGGACCTGGGGTCAGCGTGGGCACTCCAGGAGGGATGGAAACGGGGGGTTTCTGAAGCATGGGGCCGCCCTTGGGGGTCTCCGCCCCAGGCCCCCCGAAGTTCACACTCCACGGCTGGATGGACTCCACGGAACCCGGGAAGAGATCTTCCGTAGTTAGAGGCCCAGCGTCTCTGCCCTCCGCTCCCGTCTAGAAAGCAGTTGCTTGGCTCCCCACTCCTCATCGAGAACAGTAATTAGAATGCAAGGTTATCCCCATATAATGCATTATGACTTTAATATCAGTAAACTCCCCTTAAATATTAGATGCAGTGAGGAAATATTAGTTAAATTATCACAGACTAATATGATCAGTTTCCTCTAGGATGAAATGTGATGAATGGGTTTTAATAAACTGAGGAGAATTATATGCATCATATTCGTGGCTCCTGTCAATTTTATTTAGAGTGAAATGCCATTGTGATAATTAGTTGGGTTTTACTGTGTTCATTAAAAGCTTTTCTAATGACCGCTTGGAGGAATAAGTAAAATTAATTTCTTTCTTGAACATCAGAAGAATTCATCAAACAAACAAAAAGCGAACTCCAGGGCAGGGGGAGACAGGGTGGAGGCAGCGGGCTCGAGGGGATGGCCGCAGGAAGGCGTTTTTCTGTCTGTCCCCCGCTGAGCCTGCCCCAGGGCTGCACCCCCAGAAGGGGACGAGGCAGAGGCAGAGGCTGTGGCCTGAAGCCTCCTCCTCCAGGCAGCACTCCTTGACTATCCAACTGCGGTGCCCTCCCACCTGGCCGCTACTCCAGGGCCCCGGGGGTGGACTTTGGGCCTCCTTTGTGCCTGTGGCCCTGAGGGGTCCAACTCAGGGACGGGCACTCAGGAGGGCACAGGGGCCAGAAACTGGGGTCTTGTGGCTACTCTCTGCCCCCAGCGTGGAGTATGTGTGGTCTCCAGGCAGGAGCTGTGGCCAGAGGGGCTGCGAGGGGAGCCCGGGGGTGGGGCGGTGGGCCATGCAGGGGTGAAGCGGGAGAGGGGACCCCGAGGCCGTCCAGCCATGATCCTTCCTGCTCCCTGCACCGAGTATGCGGCGGCGAAGTGTGGCCCGGGCCCAGAGCCTTGCTGGTGAGCACGTGCTCCCGTGTGCTCACTGCACAGCCCCCATCCCTGCCCGCTGGGCACACGGCCGAGCTCCAGCCCCCAGCCACACCTCAGCCCCCTGCATGGCTGTCCAGCCACACGTGGCCCACCCACCACCATGACATCGGCTTCTGGGGCCCCTGAGAGCAACTGCAGGGCCTGGGGCCGGACAGGTGGCCCTCTGGCCCCTACAAGAGGGGACTTGGGGTTCCCTGTCCTGGAAGGTGAGGGGGCCCTCCGACTGCGGGGTCATGGGAGGTTTCGGGGCAGGCCAGCCCGGGCAGGCCTCAGCGCACGCAGCAGCCCTCCTGCTCACGGCTGGCTCGGGGCTGCGGCCCAGCCGTGAGCACAGACAGGAGAGGTTCCTTCCAGAACTGTCCGCGGACCCCGTACTCTCTGAACCCCATCCTCACCCGGTGCCGTGACATTTGGGCACAGTGCCCCTGCAGGACTTAGGGGCAGACCTGGCATTGGCCTCGGCTCCCTTCTGCGGCTTGTCCCTTGTCCCCCTCGCCCTCAGGAATGGGCTGGTGGGGCTCCCTCTGGGCAGCGGGGCAGTTTGCTGCGAGTGGGTCCAGCACTTGGGTAAGCCAGCTGATAATGTATCCCCAGGAGCAGGACCTGGGTCGCCGGCCGGCACGAGGGGCCGTCTCAGTCCGTGAGCGGGGTGAGCGGCGCCCGGGGCCCAGGGACCAGGTACAGCCCGCGAGAAGGCACTGTGCCGGCGAGTCAATCAGGGGGCCCTAATTGGAAAGCAGTAATAAAAAGTAATTGAGTTTAATACATAATTTAGATCATTACCCGTTAAGTTAATGCCTCCTGCTTAGGTGTGGGGAGAAAATTATTTATCTGGTAGACAGGGAGGATTTCATTTGTTTTTATAATGGAAGGCTCGCCAATTGACTTTAATAAGAGCAGTTTGTTGAGTCGGGTTTTGAGCTGGCGTGTAGACCGGAAGTTCCTATGTTAATTTTTGACACGACATACTTAGCGCTTTCTCCTCCTTTGAAAGTGGCTGCTTTAGCTCCGGCAGGAGTCCCGGCTCTGTCGCCGCCACAGTGGAGATTAAATCGGTCCCGCAGGTGTCTCGGCACGAGGCGGTTGGGCTCCTGAGCCCTCTTTATTCTCTCTCACGGCAGAGACGAGAACGGGGCTCTGCTGCGTCTTCGAAGGGCCTCTTTCTTCTTGCACGTGGCCGGGGGTCACAGACAGATGCTTCTGCTAACTACGGAAGGCGGACTTCATGGTCACTCCTCGCAGGGGCCTGACAGTCGCCGACTCCTCCTGGTTCCGTTGACGGCTTCGAGGCAAGAGGCCCGGATGCACACGGCCTGGACCTAGGGGCCCCCCTGGACCCCCAGAAGAGCCCCTGCAGCTCAACCCTCCATGTCCCCACAGGACGCACGCCCGCAGTGGGCACGGCTGTGGCCATGTCCTGCTTCCCTTGGGAACAGCCTCTTGCCAGGAGGAGTCATGGATTCGGGGTGCGGGCCTTCACACTGGGAGAGGGACGGCCACGCGGAGCCCCCCGGAAGGAGCAGGGCCTCCTCAAAAACCAGGGGAGCTGGGAGCCGGGAGGATCTGGGGGCGGTCCCCCCAATGCAATATCAAATCAAAAAGTTAACTGGGAAACCTGTGTTTTACATGAAATTATAAAGATAATGGGTACAATTGATTTTTTAAAACCTGAGCCTCTTAAAACGTAAATACCTTATTGTTAACAATGCCTCTCCTTCCTCTTCTCCCCACCAAAGACCCTGGGGACAGGCCCGAGGCCCTGGACACTGGTAATGGGGGATGCTTGCCCTGTCCTTAAGGAGGCAGCACGGTTGTGGGGGAGGGGTATCCTTCCACTCTCCGGAAGAACGGCTGCTGTGGAAGCTTCCAGAACAGTTATCCTCGAAGGCCCTCCAATTCCAGGCAGGCCTGACCTTGGCAAAGTCTCCCTGAAACCCAGGCCCCCAACACAACTCTGGGTACGCAGCTGGGCCGGGGGCCTGTCCTGGAGGAAGGTCTGGGAAGACGAGAAGGATGGCCCCCGGGCTGCGGCAGTGGGGAAGGCCCACAGGGGGGGCTCTGGTCCAGGCTGACCTGGGGGAGGGGGTTGTGCAGGGGCCTCCCCAGCCTGAGGATGGGCTCCGCTCCAGCCCCACTGTACAGACCCGGCACCAGCCTCCTCGACCTCTGCAGCCCCCCGCCACCCCCCGGCTTGCTGGGCCTGCTGCCCTGCCGGGGAGCTTTGCATTCATGGGGGTCTGCTCCCCTCCCAGCCTGGCCATCATGTGGTGCACCGTGGCCCAGCTCAGCTCCCAGCTCCTGAGGATGCCTGGATGGTTGGGGAGAGAAACGTGTTCTTGCGGGGCCTTGCGTGTCTCTCGGGGTCCTGGAGGCGCCTGAGTGGGGTCACTTGGCAGTTCAGAAACAGGGTGGGCAGGCCTCCCGCTGGGGGGCGGCGGGGCCTCTGAGCCCTTCCCGGCAGAGCCAGGAGGCACTAAAGCACAGGGATGGGGACGGGGCCTCCCTCCACGCCCTCCAGCCGCACTGACCAGCAGCACGCTCATCGGAGTGGGGCTCGCTGGAGCGGGGCTCGCTGGAGCGGGGCCTGGGCTCACTCGGTGGGGGCTGCCGTTCCTGCCCTTTCACGCAAACAGCCCTGTGCCCCGCGGGCTCAGGAGCCCCAACACACGGCCGGCCGCAGCCGGGCCTGGCGGGCTGACCGGGGAGGGGCCGCAGCCACCACTCCAGAACAAAGGGAGGAACGTGTTTACAAATCGTCTGTGGAAATTTAAGTTGCCAACACTGGCATCAGGCTTCGGCGGCCAGGCCACCCGGATTGGAGGGTAATTTATGAAGATTGCTTTACCTGGGGCCGCGCTGGGCTGTGCCGGGGAGTAATTCACCGCTGGCTCATTTCGGATGCAGTCAGAGACCCCCGTATGTCACTATGACAATGTAATCACAGAGCCACATTAAAAAGTCATTATTGTTTAGAAACCAGCTTGGTTTGAAAAACACTTACTATAAAATTCAACAGCCTTTGTAAATTACCAAAAGGTTTACTCAAGAGTACTAGGTGCCGTGATTTAGACGCAGAACTTACCAGTTTATTGATTCTGTGGGATTTTGTCGGTTCCTGCATTTATGGGGAATGATTAGTGAGTGATCAGAGTAATAAACTCCTCCGTGTCGCTTCATAAATAATGATGAATTGAATTTGCGTCCTCAAATTTCCCAGCGAGTCGCTCCTGCTCCAAGAGCCTGAGATTCAACTTTGGGGTCATTCTGCAGAGCCGTGTGGAAATCGGTCGCATGTAAGGTGAGCACAGGTGAGAATTTGTTTCTCGGCTTGTTGTGTGTCGAGTCTCCCCGGGAGGGATCGGCCACCGCGGCCACGTCCCTTCCGAGGAGCTCATAATGCACGGGAGGACCGCGGAGAAGAACGGGGCTTCCCATGTCCAGTCCTGTCACCCGTCAGCTCAGACACCTTCACGCACAGGTACCTGTCCACCTGCGGTGCCCCAGGAGCGCAGCGGGGACCCGGCGCCGTGCTCGGTCGTGCCCCGCGGGTGGGACAGGTCCACGCGGCCTCCGCCCGCCCCCGGCCTCTCCCGGCCACCCGCCGGGTGGGACTCCCCGGTGGGACCCTCCCCACGCCGCTGCCCCTGCTCTCAGCCGGGCGCCTGAGCACAGGGACATAAACAGAAGTTGAGTTCGACTGAGCTGATGACAGGCGGGAGAGGGTCAGGAGTCACCCCCACACTGAACCAAACTGAATCGAGTTGGGAGGGACTTCGAATTGGACTGAACCATGATGCAGACGCCGGGTGGTTAGAGGGCGGAGCAGGGACACCGGCCATCCGCCCCTGCCCTCGGAGCGCCGGGGCCAGCGCTGTGAACAGGAGCTCAGCAGTCCCCGCGGGCTGGCCCGTCCACCTTCCTAAGCCCTGCAGCAGCCCAGCCCACGAGGACGTTTCTGCAGAAGCCGCGGCCTGGACCTTGGCGGCCACACCACACGTGCCCCACGCCCCTGGGAGGCAGTGTAGTCGGTGCTGTGGGACTGAGAGGGGGGCGCCCTTGCCTTGTAAGAACCGGCCGTGAGCAGGCTCCCTCAGGCCTGGGTGTCCGGCCGTCCTGCTGTCCTCATCCCGCCGGGGACACGGCCTCCTGCACGTGGGGACGGGATGCCCAAGAGGAGCCGGCCTCTGGAGGCATGCACGCTGTGTGGCAGGCCCCGCGTCCAGAGAGTCAAACCTGTCTCCAGACCGCCAATAGCAGGGCAGACTCCAGGGGGCCTGAAGCCCCTGCCGGGAGCCGAGGGAGGACGGGCATCGCCAGCAGGAGGGGAACTCCGAGCTGCAGGGCCAGCGCTGGGACCGGTCGTGGGGATCCCTGGAGCACAGACCTGAACTCAAACCGCTGGGATCCAGGGACAGCCCGCCGGCGACACCAGCCGGTAAACCCCCCACCAGCGGTGAAAACACCCCTCGCGCGGCGCAGCCTCCTGTCCTGGTCGGTGATGTTGGGCTGCAGCTCCCCTTCCTCTGGGGAAACATGGGGCAGCAGCTCTCTCCTACAGCCGAGGTCTCTCCGTCCGCCCATCCCGCCCAGTCGTCGCTCGGGGCTGTGGCCCAGCTGTGTGCAGCAACCCTCCCGCCCCCACCAGCCGACCCAGGGCCCTCTCTGCTCGTGCCCGTGCCCGACGGCCCTCCCCACCGCCGCCCTGGATTCAGGAACTTGTCACGGAGCTTCTCCGGGATGCGGACGCTCCCAGGGCGCCCATCTTCTCAGAGGGGCGTTTGAAGATCCGAGAGCGTCGCTGTGTCTGGGTGAACACCCACCCAGTGCAGCGAGGGGACGCTGGCCTGGCCGTGCTCCGGTCCTGGGTGCTGGACGCTGCCGTGCTCCCCTTGTTGTCGGGACGAGTGCTCGCACCCACGGGCAGGGCACAGGCGTGCAGTGAAGGTTCACCTGTGGTCACGATTCTGTCACGTCTCCCGTACCCCTCCTTCTCCCTGTGGCCAGAGAAGGGTGCCCGGCCACATGTCTGGGACGCGCACAGGGGCCACGGAGGTGGGACTGAGCTGGGCCTCTGGAGGCGGGAATGGTTGGGCCCCGTCTGGTCGGCACGGTCGGATCGCACGAGGCCTCCTGGGAACGGCTGACCTCAGGGTCGGCGGAGGGTGGGGCAGGGCCGCTGTGGGCTCAGGGCTGTGGGAAGCTTCTAGAAGCTGAGAGCCGTCTTCACCCGGCTGCCAGGGAGGACGTGGGGACATCTGTCCAGAAATGCCTGGAATTGAATTCTGCCCACACCTGCACAAGCCTGGGCTGGACTGCCTCCCACACCTTCCGGAAAGGACCACAGTGGCGACACAGGTCTGACTCCCTGCTCCCTGCGAGCCTGGGGCACCTCCACTTCCCTGACGCTCAGACACACCCCTGTGGGATATTCTGCTCTGCTCATCGCCCTTCCTCCTCCCGCCCCTCGCTTCCTTCCTCCCAGAGGGGAGGTCACGGTGGCCCGCAGACGCCCTCCTCCTCCCTGCCCTCCTGCCTGCACAGCAGGCCACACGCGGTCACCGCTCTGACCCCGCGCAGCAGAGACTGGTCGTCCGCTGGGCCTTGGCTGGGAGGACACAGCCTCCCGACCCACGCCCTGGCCACCACGCAGTCCCCGGACCCCAGGCCTCCTTCTCTCCCCCGCACAGCTCGCCTTCCTGCACCTGACCATCGTGTTCATGGCCCTTGGCTGGGTACCCCGCACCGACCAGCCCCGCCGCGGCCCGCTGCACAGCCCCCCAAGCGTGTGTCGCCGGCTTCCCCTCCGAGGGTGAGCTGTCCGGGACTCTGGGAGTGGCCTAGCTCTCAGTGCCCAGCGCCTCACGCGGGGGCTCAGTCATTGTTTGTTGACGGAGTAAGTGTCCTTGAGGTGGGACTGAGCCTCCGGTCGGTGCGCATCTCCCGCAGCTCCTTCCTCTCGTCTCCCCCAAGCACGGGGCTCGCTGTCCGCCCTCGTCCTGCTTTCTTAGGGCCTTTTGTTGTCTCCTGTTTCTCCACAGCTTCGTTCCCCCTCGGGAGCCACCGTCTCTGTCTCCTGCGTGTTCCTGATGGCGTGGCTGGAACTCTCAGGACGCACGGCACGGGGCGATGCGTGCCCACAGCCGACCGAGCAGGGGTTAGTGTTCGGCCACATTCCCCTGGCCCTCTCTCCTCTGCGTTCTTTCCACAAAGATTTGTTCTTCTCGACGTCCCAGAAACAGCAGCATGCTCTGGGGCCTGTGCACCCCCACTGCTGGCCCAGCTCTGTGCGCGGGAGCCGCGCCTGCTTCAGCTGCTGGATGAGTGAGCATCACAGAGTCAGTGCCCACCCGGGGCTGGCCACGGCTCCCATTTCTTGTGCAAAATGCCACAGGGCCCCCAGAGTCCAGGAGAGATGGGGTGGCGGGCCCACAGCTGCACCAGAAGACAAATTGCTTTTCAAAGGATGGCGCCCACGTACCCTCCCCCGGAGCACCCGAGAGCTTGCCTACCCGCTGCCCGCATGGCTATTGTTACGTCCTTAACCTTTGTGAAAGTGATGATCTTAAATCCTCCTGATTACTAGGAGATGGGGCTTTTTCATCCCCTATGGGATATTTGGGTTCCACTTCTGTCAATCCCAAGTTCCTATTTTTGGTTGGTTCCCTTTTTGTATCATCTTATTGATTAGTATAAGCTCTTTACATATGCTTCACAATGATCATTTGTCTGCTATGTGTGTGGAAAATATTTCCTCTCCATCTGTGGCTCTCAACTTTGTTTGTGATGCCGTCCACTGCGTGTGGGTCCGAATGCACAACAGAGACGGTCACATGTATCCAACTTCAATTATGATTATGGGAACACAAGCAGGGGGAGTGAGAGAGGGAACACAAGCAGAGGGAGTGAGAGAGGGAGAAGCAGGCTTCCCGCCAAGCAGGGAGCCCGATGCAGGGCTTGATCCGGGGCCTCTGGGATCCTGACCTGAGCCGAACGCAGTTGCTTAACCAACTGAGCCCCCCAGGTGCCCCAAGAATTATTTCTTAAAGCCAATAAGCCATTTCTTCGAAATACTTCAAAGTTCTGCATTTCCCGTGGAGCTCTTCCGTCTGCCCATCATGGCTCCCGACGGGGTCTTGATATTTGGTGGGACTGGTCCTTCTGCTTCCTGCTCCTTCAGACTTGACTCCTCCTGGCCCTTGGGAATCCACACAAAGCAGTAATCTGCTAGGATTGTAAATGAAACTGTTTCGTTTATAGATTTTTTACAGGAGAAAAATGAATATTTAAAATTGAGTCTTTCTGTTCATGGTCTTTTTCTCCAATAGTTAAATTTTCATCTATATCCCCTGATAAAATTTTAATACTTTCTCATTTGAGATGCTGCACATCTTTATTTACTGCTAAGTAGAGTTCTCTTGCTACAGTACGTGGTATTTTTTTTTTCTATTGCATTTTCCAATTAGTGTTGGCGATCGGGTAGCAGTGCTGTGGGTTTTTATATCCTTTTATATCAAACCTTATTAGTTCTAATTGTGAAGTTTCTTGGGAAATGTGTCTGTGTAGAGAGTTATGTGGTCTCCACGAATGAGTGTGTGTCTCTCTCCAGCCCCTACTGTCTCTTTGCTCCTTGTCTTGGGACATTGGCCAGACTACCAGGCTGTGAGAGCATCACATCCCTGTCCCTGACTTCTGCAGAAAGCCAGGAATCTAGACTAGTTTGCAGTAGCTGTCCTTTGTCGATTAAAGTAGCCCTTGTATGTCAGAGTTCCAACGTGGAGGGCTGGAGTCAACGTCAGTCTGCCTCCTCTGAAATGACCATCAGCTCCTCTCCTGAGTCCTGCCCACAAGGTGAGTTACTCACAGGGAACTCCCAGCAGTATTTTATAAACTTAACATTCCTGGAATAAGACATGAGTGATCACAGTGATTCCCTGAATCCTCACTCCCGGTGTGCGACCAGTCAGGATGGCCGTGCACCCGCCCTCTGCTGCCCACTGGCCAGGCCCCCAGCCTTGCCCTCTGCCCAGACGGCTCACTAAACTCTAGGAGGAGAGTGGAACCATTAGCCAAGTACCTATTGCCGAAGACACTCCTGTATTGCGATCAAACTAGTAACTGGTCCCGGAGGGAGGTGGACCTCCACATTGGTGGAGACTCGTCTGTTCCCCCAAGGAGGCAGGCTGTTACTGATGGGCTCAGAATCCAGGGATCCCAGGGTCCCTCTGGGCCCTCAGCTGCACTCCTCCCCTCAGCCCTGGTGTCTCAGAGCTCACCTCCTCTGAACTGCTGTCATGGCGCTTTCTCTAGGAAGCAGCGTCTCCAGCCCACGGTGCCCCCCACCCTGGCCGTCCCCTAAAAGGGCTCAGGCTTCCCAGACAGCAGTCTACAATGAGCAGAGCAGAGCAACGGGGTGGGGTTGTGGCCAGTCTTCTAGGGCTTCCCACGTCCTTTTTTCTCTGCTCAATGCCACCCCCCCACCCAAGGAAGAGGGGCAGGGCAGGGTCAAAGATGTGAGTTGAATTCACACCTTACTTTGGGGTGCCTGGGTGTGCCAGTGGAGAGGTGGTCAGGTGCACTCAGGGGTCCACAGCTCATTAAAGAGATGTGAAAGTCGCCAGCATGAGGCAGTGAGACCACAGAAGGATGTCTGACGAACGTACTGTTCATAGGTTAAGGATGAGTTGATAAAGGAAGAGAGGAAGGAGACAGTAAATGAATCAGTCATTTCAAAAAAAAAAAAAACCAAAAACCCTACAGGATTGTGATTAATGGCTATTCCCCGAGCCTCTGTCCATCTCCCCTGACACTGAGGACCTTCGATGAAGGTGTTCAGACCGTGTCGCAGGAGACGGCTCCCAGCGCCCCTGCATTTCTCATTATTCTGCTCCAGTGGGCCCTGACAGATCATTGCTGTGGGGACGGAAAAGCTCTCCCTCCATGGCACTTCGTTTCAGAATTTGTGACTCAGAAAACATTAACTGACTGGGGTTGAGAACACGCCGCCCTTGGTGCAATCAGAGACTCACCTTCCTTTGCAAAGTCTGGAGCCGGCGGCTCTGGCCCCAGCCCCCGTGTCAGCAACTGCGTCTTTTGATCTCGAGTCAAGTGCATGGACTTCGGGGTCGAGAGAAGTGTGATGTGACTTCCCAGGCTAGACGGCGCACTGGGGGCTCTCAAAGCCTGGTGTGGTCCTCTGCACCCTGTCTGCCTCCCTCCCCGGAGGTGGGTCCTGGCTCCCGGTCTCCTGGGGCAAGAGGAAGAGACTGAACAGCTTAGGTCACCCTCGAGAGGCCTGACGCCTGTTGTCTTGTTACTGGAGTTAAAAAGAACGATTTCAGTAGATAGATTGAGGACATTATGATCACTGTTTAGACCAAAATCAATGGACCAGAAGAAGTACAAAAAATATGAGCAAAGAGCAAAAATATGAGGTGGGAATCATGACAACTGATAAAGGACTTGGAAGATAAATTTAAGAAATCAAACATGGGAAAATTAGCGATATTTTATAGATCAACTCTTGACCATAATCTGCCTGATATTTTCCTCACGACTGAGTGGGTTCTGGGTAGAGAGGCACTTCCCCTACATTACAAGAAAGGCACACGCGATCATCAGACTGATCACTCTTATATTGACCACGAAGACCAGGTTGAGGCCGCGCTCATCGGGCCTCTCCACTGTTCCATTTTAACCTTTACTCTTCTTCCCATTTTCCAAACTTCACGCCTTGGCGGGAAGCCACCACAAGTAGCCCACACTCAAGGGAAAAGGAGGAGGGAGCATTTACATAATTACTTGAAATTCTTCTCCATGGGACATCTGGTTCTTCTCCCCACCTTATGTATTTATTCAGTCACTTACTTAGATCGGTGTGGACTCACAAGTATTTACTTTATGCTTTGGGCTGTAATCTTGTACTGCTTTATTTTAATGTTCAAAGTATTCCAGCTTTGGCCATCAGAAGCTCTTTAAGTTTGGCTCCTGTGTCCCCGTGACAAAATTCCATCTGTGTGGGGTTCTTCACTACTCCGTTACTCTCTGCATTACAACATGTCCCAGGCACCTCTTGTGTCATCACTGATGCAAGCCCCGATTCAGCTGTTCCTCCGAGATCCCTGGTTCCTTTCACTGGAGAATAGTAGTAGAAACCAAGATCTAGGTAGGAAGTGCATTTATGGTGACTGGGACATCGCTGAAAACTCTGGAGTTGAAAAGGACATTAAGTAAAACGAAAAATTCGCTACAGGGGGGTTAACAGTATATTTCATCTGGCAGAAGAGCCCACCAGCTGAATGCTAGGTCAATGGAGGTCACATGATTTGAAGAATAGAAAGGGAAAAATGAAGAGAAATGAACAGAGCCTCAGTGAAATGTGAAATACCATTAAGCACACTAATGCACATGCAATGAGAGTATGAGATGAGAATAGAAAAAATACTTGAAAGATAATGGCTGGAAATGTCTCAAATCTTATGAAAAAGAATAACTTCATATCCAAGAAATTCAGTATTCCAAGTAGGATAAACACAAAGACACACACCAAAACACATGCTAATTGAAACATCGAAGACAAAGACAAAATCTTGCAAACAGCAGGAGGAAAAACAACTCATCACATACAAAAGAACCCCAATAAAATTAACAGCTGACTTAGAAACATTGGAGGCCAGATGGCAAAGAGAAGAAATATTCAGTGTTGAAAGGAAAAATCTGCCAACTAAAAGTCTCATATCCAGCAATAGTATCTTTAGATATGAGGGTGAAATAAAAGTATTCCTAAACAAAATGACAATTACTTGCTTGCAAATCTGCCTTACGAGAAATACTAAAGTTCTTCAGACTGAAAGAAAGTAGCACAAGATGATAATTAAAATCCACACAAACAAACAAAAGTGTCCATAGAGGTAATTATGGAGGTAATTACAAAAGACTAAAAGTGCATATTTCTTCTTCCTTCTCTTGACTTAATTAAGAAGCAAATCATAAAACAATGTGTTGTATTTGAGGGCCTATATCATAGACATGGAATATATTTGATAATAACAACGAAAAGTGGTGGGGATAGCTCTACTGCAGGAAGGAAATGACATGAGATATGAATATGAGGAAGAAATGAAGATGATTAAAAAAGGACAATAAGGTTAAAATAAGAAGCCCCACTCTTCAGCTTTTTTAAAAGACATGCTTATATAAAGTGATTTAATGATGTACTGTTGGATTTGTGACATATGCAGATGCAAGATGTATGATGATAAAAAGGGGGAGTGAATGGGGCGATCTAAGAGCCAAGTTTCTATATTTTGTTGGAACTAAATCAATATAAATCTGAGCTAGATTCTGACAATGTAAGAGGTATATACTGTAAGTCCCAAAGAAACCACTAAGAATAATTTAAAAACATAATTTTATTGTTACATAAATTGTTAAAGAAATTCATGAGTCTTCAGGTTGGATCAAAAAACATCTACTTTAAACAAAGTAAAGCAGTAACAGAAGAACGGAGGAATGAAAATGACATGAGGCATAGAAAACAAAAAGCAGGATGGCAGATGTAACTCTAATTACATCAACAGTAACTCTAAATGTGAATGGATCAAACAATCCAATCAAAAGGCAGAGATTAACTGATTGCCTTAAAAATAAACCAAGACCTGGGGCGCCTGGGTGGCTCAGTTGGTTAAACGACTGCCTTCAGCTCAGGTCGTGATCCCGGAGACCCGGGATCGAGTCCCACATCGGGCTCCCTGCTCGGCGGGAAGCCTGCTTCTCCCTCTCTCACTCTCCCTGCTTGTGTTCCCTCTCTGGCTGTGTTTCTCTCTGTCAAATAAATAAAATCTTAAAAAAATAAAAAAGAAAAAGAAAATAAACCAAGGTCCAACTACGTCTGGCATCTACGACAGTGGTGTGTATGACACACACATTTTAGACTCAGAGAGTCTGAAAGAAAGGATGAAAATGGATAAAAGTGCCAGAGTGGCTGCACTATTATCAGGCAGAATCAACTTAAAAACACACAGAAAAAGTTACTACACATAAAGAGGATGGTTTCCCAGCAATGAAAGGGCCAATTCATCAGAGAACTGCAAGCAAGCATATTTCCATTTAAACATCCATGGAGGAGGGGAGTTGAGATGGCAGAGGACTAGGGGACCCTAGTTTTGTCTGATCCCTGGAATTCAACTAGATGGTTATCAAATCATTCTGAACACCTACAAAATAAATCAGAGATCTGAGAAAAGAATTGCTGTAATTCTACAAATAGAAAAATGGCCACTTTTTGGAAGGTAGGAGGCACGGAGATGTGAATCTGTGGCAATGCATCTGAAGATAGGATGGGGGGGCAGGAGCTTGCTTAAGGAGGCTTCTGCAAAGTATTATAAACAGAGAGCACAAAATCAGAACTTTTAGAAGTCTGCTATGGGGTGGACATCCCCACTACTCAGGTGGTGGAGTGCGGTCGAATCCCAGGTGGGACAGCATCGCCACAGGATCCCCGCAGTGGGTCACAGAAGCACAGGGGTGCTCAGGCATTGGAGTGGGGAAGCCGGCTGCAAACAGTGAGCCCAGGAGCCGGCTTTCTTCTCAATGTTGCCATAAACTGCAAACAGCAGCTTGGTGGAATGACCCTTCTCCGAGCAGGGGCCCAGCAAGAAGCAGAACCATGGTGAGACCCCCCGCCACCCGGGTATGAGTTGCAGGCCTCCGTGACCTGTGAAGACTCCAAACGGGTGGGGGCGGGGTGGGAGGTCATGTGCCTGAGATAAAAATGCTCAGTGACAGACCAGGGGAGCATTGAGTGTGGATGGAGACCAGGGAGACAGGAGTAATTGACTGCTTTTCTCTGGGCGCACACTGAGCGTGGGGGGGCACAAACTTTAGCTCCAGGGCTAGAGATGGGGCATGGCCATTTTCATCCCCCAAACAGGTGCTGAAAGGTTTAAGGCAGCGAAACAACCACAGAGAGCAATCTGGAGCGCTTACACTAAGCCCAGCATCCTGGCCAAGGGGATGCGATTCCACCTGAGCATAGACAGCTGAGAATCAGGGGAACAGCCCCCCGCCCCACACACACTCCCGCAGAAGCCCCGCAGGAATATTTGGCTAACGTCAAGTTACCAATCCTAGAGAACCGCAAAACTTCAGCTTTTGGGAAAAATTATATATAGCATTAGCACGCTATTTTTATTATTTTTTAGTCTTTCAGTTTCAGGTTTTTTACAGCTATTTACTAATTTTTTCAATTGTTTTTTATTTCTTATTTTATATACCTTATATATACATTATGTTTTGTTTCCTTTTGTTGCATTTTATTGTATTTTTGCATATATTTAAGTTCTTCTTTCTTTCCTATTTTGAGATCTAGTTTCTTTTATTGAACAAACCAAAATACAGCCAGGATCTAGTTTATTGTTTTGTTCTGGTTTACTTCTTTTTTGATTTTGTCTAGTTTTGTTTCCTTTTTTTTTTTTTTCCTGGTTAGTTTTGTTTGTATTTTTCTGGTGTCGTTATTTTTGTCTTTTCTCTCTTTCTTCTATTCTTCTCTGGACATAATGAGATGAGACGGAGAGACTGACCCCAAAATAAAGAACAAGAGGAAGTACTCACTGCCAGGGGCTTAGTCAATATGGATATAAGTACGATGTCAGAACGATGATTATAAAGATACTAGCTGGGCTTGATGAAAACATAGAAGACACTAGAGAATCCCTTACTATAGTAATAAAAGAACTAAAATCTAATCAGACCAAAATTAAAAATGCCTTAACTGAGATGCAGTCAAAAATGAGGCCCTCACACCTAGGATAAATGAAGCAGAAGAGAAGGTCCATGACACAGAAGACAAAATGGTGGAAAACAGGGAAGCTGAGAGAAAGAGGAAAAGAAATACTGGATCACAGAGGGAGAATTTGAGAAATCAGTGGTACCATGAAGTGAAATGATATTTGAATAACAGGGAGTCCCCGAAGATGAAGAAGTGGGGGTGGGGACAGAAGGGTGACTTGAACGAATTGCAGGTGAGAACTTCCATAATCTGGGGAAGGAAACAGGCATTCAAGTCCAGGAAGCACAAGAGAACCTCCCTCAAAATCAATAAAAATAAGTCAACACCTTGACATAGAATAGTGAAGCTTGGAAATTTCAGAGACGAAGAGATAATCCTATAAACAACTCAGGACAAGAAGTGTTAATGTACAAAGGTAGACATATAAGGCTGGCAGCAGACCTGTCCACAGAGACCTGGCAGGCCAGAAAGGACTGGCATGATATAGTCAGGGTGCTAAATGGGAAAAACATGTAGTCAAGAATACTAGATCCAGCAAGGCTGTCGTTGATAATAGAAGGAGAGATAAAGAGTTTCTAAAACAAACAAAAACTAAAGGAATTCCTGAACACTAAACCAACCCTGTAAGAAATATTAAAGAGGATCCTTTACTGAATGAAGAGAGAGCCCAAAAGTAACAAAGGTCACAAAAGAACAGAGACAATCTACAGAAACAGCAACTTTACAGGTAATCCAACGGCACTAAATTCATATCTTTCAATAATTACTCTGAATGCAAATGGACTAAATGCTCCAATAAAAGGCACAGGGTATCAGACTGAATAAAAAAAGCCAAGACCCATTGATATGTTGTCTACAAGAAACTCATTTTAGACCCAAAGACACCTCCAGATTGAAAGTGAGCGGAGAACCATTTATCATGTTCATGTACATAAAAAAAAAAACTGCAGTAGCCATCCTTATATCAGACAAACTAGATTTTAAATCAAAGACTGTAATAAGAGATGAAATAGGACTCTATATCATAATTAAAGAGTCTATCCAATGAGAGGGTCTAACACTTGTAAATATTTATGCCCCTAAACATGGAGAAGCCAACTATATAAACCAATTAATAAAATAATAAAATTAAAGAAACAGATCAGATTGACACAATGATAGTAGGGGAAATTAACGCCCTAGTCACAGCAGTGAACAGATCATCTAAGCAAAAGATCAACAAAGAAACAAGTATTTTAAATGACACACTGGACCAGATGACATCGCAGATATATTCAGAGCATTCTACCTTAAGTCAACAGAATACGCATTGCTCTCTAGTGCACATGGAAGTTTCTCCAGAATAGATCACATTCTGGGTCACAGATCAGGTCTCAACTGGCATAAAAAGATTGAGATTATACCATGCATAACTTCAGACAACCATGCTTTAAAACCTGAACTCAATTACAATTTAGAAGGAACACAAATACATGGAGGTTACAGAGCACCCTACTGAAGAATGAATGGGGCATCCAGAATATTAAAGAAGAAATTTTAAAAAATACATGGACACAAATGAAAATGAAAACACAATAGTGCATAACCTTTGGGATGCAACAAAGGCGGTCCTAAGAGGGAAGTATATAGCAATACAGGCCTTTCTCAAGAAACAAGAAAAGTCTCAAATACACAAGCTAACCTTGCACCAAAGGTAGCTAGAGAAAGAACAGCAAATAATATGTAAATCCAGGAAAAGAAGAGAAATAATAAAGATTAGAGCATAAATCAATGAAACGGAAGGAAAAAAGAACAGTAGAACAGATGAATGAAACTAGGAGCTGTTTCTTTGAAAGAATTAATAAGATTGATGAACTCCTAGCCAGACTTACCAAAAGAAAGGAGAAAGGACCCAAATAAATAAAAGCATAAATGAAGATGAACAATCACAACCAACACCAAAGAAATACAATATAAGGAATATTACTAGCAATTAAATGCCAACAAATTAGGCAATCTGGAAAAAAAAATGAATGTATTCCTAGAAACATTTAAACTACCAATACTAAAACAGGAAGAGATAGAAAACCTGAACAGACCCATAACCAGCAAAGAAATTGAAGCAGTAATCAAAAATCTCCCAACAAACAAGACGAGGCCATATGGCCTCCCAACAAAATTCTACTAAACATTTAAAGAAGAATTAATACCTATCGTTCTGAAGCTGATTCAAAAAATAGAAATGGGGGGCGCCTGGGTGGCTCAGTTGGTTAAGCGACTGCCTTCGGCTCAGGTCAAGATCCCGGAGACCCGGGATCGAGCCCCACATTGGGCTCCCTGCTTGGCGGGAAGCCTGCTTCTCCCTCACTCACTTCCCCCTCTCGCTTGTGTTCCCTCTCTGGCTGTGTTTCTCTCTGTCAAATAAATAAATAAAATCTTTAAAAAAAAATAGAATTGGAAGGAAAACTCCCAAACTCATTCTATGAGGTCAGCATTACTTTCAGCCCAAAATCAGACAAAGACCCCACAAAAAGGATAACTACAGACCAATATCCCTGACGAATACAGATGCAAAAATTCTCACCAAGATACTAGCCAACTGGATCCAACAGTACATTAAAAGGATTATTCACCACGACCAACTAGGATTTATTCCTGGGCTGTAAGTTTCACTCAACATCTGCAAGTCAATCAGTGTGATATGTTACATAAATAGAAGAAAGGACAAGAACCGTATGATCCTCTCAATGGATGCATAAAAATCATTTGACAAAATATAACATTCTTTCTTGATTAAAAAAAACATCTCTGCAGTGTAGAGATAGATGGAACATACCTCTATATCATAAAAGTCATAAAAAAGCCCAAAGCAAACCTCATCCTCAATGGGAAAAAACGGAGAGCTTTTCCCCTAAGGTCAGAAACACAACAGGTATGTCCACTCGCACTACTGTTATTCAACATAGTACTGGCAATCCTAGCCCCAGCAATCAAACAACTAAGAGAAATAAAGGCATCCAAATTGGCAAAGAAGTTGAACTTCCACTTGTTGCAGATGACATAATATTCTATGTAGAAAACCCAAAATACTCCACCTAAAAATTGCTAGAACTGATACAAGAATTCAGCAAAGTCACAGGATATAAAAATCAATGCACGGAAGTCAGTTGCATTTCTATACAATAACAATAAGGCAGAAGCTAGAGAAATCAAGGAATCAGTCCCACTTACAGTTGCACCAAGATACCTGGGAATAAACCTAACCAAAGAGGTAAAGGATCTGTACTCTGAAAACTATAGAACACTCATGAAAGAAATTGAGGAAGACATGAAAAAAAGGAAAAACATTCTATGCTTATGGATTGGAAGAAAAAATATTGTAAAAATGTCTATGCTACCCAAAGCAATCTACACATTTATTGTAATCCCTATTAAAATACCATCAACATTTTTCATAGAGCTGGAACAAACAATCCTAAAATTGTGTGGAACCAGAAAAGACCCCAAATAGCCAAAGGAATGTTGAAAAAGAAAACCAAAGCTGGAGGCATCAAAATTCTGGACTTCAAGCTATACTACAAAGGTGTAATCATCAAGATAGTGTGGTATTGGCACAAAACACAGAGATCAATGGAAGAGAATAGAGAGCCCAGAAATGGATCCTCAGCTCTACAGTCAACTGATCTTCAACAAAGCAAGAAAGAATATCCAAAGGAAAAAAAGACAGTCTCTTCACAGATAGTGCTGGGAAACTTGAACAGCCACACGCAGGAGAATGAAACTGGACCCCTTTCTTACATCATACATAAACTCAAAATTGATGAAAGGCCTAAGTGTGAGACAGGAATCCATCAAAATCCTAGAGGAGAACACAGGTGACAACTTCTTTGACCTTAGCCACAACAACGTTTTGCTCAAAACATCTTCAAGGGCAAGAGAGACAAAAGCAAACACGAACTATTAGGACTTCATCAAGAAAAAAAGATTTTGCACAGCAAAGGAAATGAAAAGGCAACTTACAGAATGGGAAAAGGTTATCAAGGCCTGTATCCAAAACCTATAAAGAACTTATCAAATTCAACACCCAAAAAGCAAATAATCCAGTAAATAAATGGGCAGAAGACATGAACAAACATTTCTGCAAAGACATGCAAATGGCCAATAAACAGATGAAAAAAATGCTCAACACCACTCACATCAGGGAAACACAAGTCAAAACCTCAGTGAGATACCACCTCACACCAGTCAGAATGGCTAAAGTTAACCAGTCAGGGAACGACAGATGTTGGCGAGGATGCAGAGAAAGGGGAACCCTCCACACTGCTGGTGGGAATGCAAGCTGGTGCAGCCAAAATGGGAAAGAGCCCAGATGTCCATTGGCAGATGAATGGATAAAGATGTGGCGTATATATACAATGGAATATTACTCAGCCATCAAAAAGAATGAAATCTTGGGGTGTCTGGATGGCTCAGTCAGTTGAACATTAAGTTGTGATCCCTAAGGTCCTGGGATCAAGCCCTTCAGGGAGTCCACTTATCTCTCTCCCTCTGCCCCTCCCCCATTCATGTTCTCTCTCTCATTCTCTCTCTCTCACTCTCTCTCTCTCGTAAGTAAGTAAGTAAAGAAAATCTTTGCATGAAATCTTGCCATTTGCAATGACATGGATGGAACTGCAGGGTATCGTGCTAAGAGGAATAAGTCAGAGAAAGACAAATACCATATGATTTCACTCATGTGTGGAATTTAAGAAACAAACCAGATGAACATAGGGGAAGGGAAAGAAAAATAAAATCAGATGACAATTGAAAGGGAGTCAAACCATAAGAGTCAATGAACTCTAGGAAACAAACTGAGGGTTGTGGGAAGGGAAGGGAGTTTAGAGGGATGGGGTATGTGGGTAATGGGCATTAAGGAGGGCACATGATGTAATGAGCACTGGGTGTTATATGCAACTGATGAATTTCTAAATTCCTCCTCTGAAACTAATAATACACATGTTAATTAAATTGAATTTAATAAAAAATTTTAAGTATATGTAAGTAGCAACAGACTCCAAAAATACATAAAGTGAAACTGACAGAATTAAAGGGATAAATAGTCAATGCAACAATGATAGTTGGAGACGTCAATACCCACTTTACATAATGAAAAGAACCAGTAAGCAGAATATCAGTAAGAAACTGAGGACTTGAAGAACACTATTAACTAACCAGACCTAACGGACATTTGTCGAGTACTCCACACAATAACAGTAGAATACATCTTCTTCTAAATACATATACGGCAGTCTTTGGGATTATGAAATAAACATAAATAAATTTTAAAAGATTTAAGTGATACAAGGCATTTTCTCTAACCACAATGAAGTTAAAATAGCAATCAATAATAAAAAGAAATTCACAAGTATGTGGAAATTAACCAGTACACTCCTAAATACCCAATGGGTCAAAAAGAAACTTCAAGGGAAATCAGAAAATATGCTTTGATGAATAAAAATGAAAATATAATATATCAAAACTTATAGGATTCAAGTAAAATAAGTAAAGATGTTCAGAGGGGAATTTACAGATGTAAACACCTATATTAAAAAATAAAATCTCAAATAGATAACCTACTCTTCTACCGTAAGAAACTAGAAAAAGAATTAACTAAACCTGAAGGAAGCAGAAGAAAGGAGATAATAAAGACTAGAGCAGAAACAAATGAAATAGGGAATACAAAACAATAGAGGAAGTAAAAAAAAAAACAAAAGACATCACAAGAAACTGAATTATAGACCAATATCCCTGGCGAATTCTCTTGTCGATACAGGAAGAAAATCCTCAGCAAAATAGTAGCAGATTGAATCCAACAACATGTAACAAGTGGGGTTTATCCCAGGAACAGAAGGTTGAGTTGCCATACAAAAATCAATTAATATTAACAGAAGCTAGGGCAAAACCCACACAATCATCTCAAAAGTTACAGGAAAAAAAAGGGTTTAACAATATCCAACACTCTCTTGTGATTAAAAAAAAAAAAACCACTCAGCAAACTAGGAATAAAGGAACTTCCTCAACCTGATAAAAGGCATACACAAGAAAACACAGAGTTCACTTCATAATGAACGGTGGAAGACTGAAAACCTTTCCTCCTAAGCTCAGGAACCAGACAAGGACGTCTGCTATTGTCGCTTCTATACAACACTGTAATGGAGGTTCTAGCCAGGGCAACTGCACAAGAACATGAAATAAAATGCACTCATATTAGAAAAGAAGAAGCAAAATTATCTTCATTTGCAGATGACAGTTTTGTGTATATCAAAAGTCACAAGGGGGTACCGTGTGCTTGGTTGATTAAACGTCTGACTCTTGATTTCAGCCCAGGTCACAATGTCAGCATTCTGGGATCAAGTCCCGCATCAGGCTCTGTGCTCTGTGAGGAGTCTGCTTCTCTCTCTGCCCCTTCCCCTATTCACGTGTGCTCACGTTCTCTCTCTCTCTTTCTCTCTCTCTCTCTCTCTCAAATAGATAAATAATTTTTTTTTAAAAAGGACTGAAGTGCCCATTAACACTAGAAGGGTGTGTAAGGATGAGCCTTGAAAATATTATTCTAAGTGGAAGAAGCCAGTAAAAACAATCACATATTGTGGGAGTGCATTCATAATGAAGTATGCAAACCAGGCAAATCCATTGACAGGAAGCAGGTGAGTGGGTGCCTGGGGTTAGAGGTGGCGGGGAAGAAGAGGAAGGGCTCCTATAGGAGTGTGGTTTCCTTCATGGGAGGTGGAAATCTCTGAAATTAGAATGTGGGGATGGCTTTACAGCCTTGTGAATGCTCCAGAGACATTCACTTGCACACATAAAAGGCGTGCTTTACGAGGTATGAAGTTATATCTTAGTAAATACGTTTGTTAAAAAGCACCAGGACTAGAGAGATCAGAGCAACTTTGTCCATCATAATAATACAGATAATTCCAATGGTATTTTGAACATGCTGGACATGGGAGAGGATTGTTAGTTTAATCCATAAGGGCAGTGAACCTTAATTATTTAATTAAAAGAGAACAGAAAAAGATAACTACAGACTGAATCATTACAAATATACTTACAAACAAATTCTAAATAAAATCTTAGCAAATAGAATCCTGAAAAACATCTTTAAATGGCAACTGTGACCAAGTACATTTTATTCCAGGAAGGCAAGGATGGTTCAATACCAGGAGAGCCAGGATTTCAATCAAATTTAGTATATCAATCAATCATATAACCGTACCAATATGAAGAAACAGCATTTGATAAAACTTGTCAATCAATCTGACAAAAAAGTCCTGAAATTATTTAACTCACATAAAGCGATCTCAAAAACCAGCAGCAAGTTGTAGGGAGTGACTCCACCAGGGTGCCCAGAGGTCCTCCCGGAAATCCCTCCATGGGCCACCTAGACAAGGCCTGACCACAGTGCCACCTGAGTCCTGCCCTGTGGGTCCTCCTGAAGCCGGGGGGGGGGGGTGTCACTGTAAGGGCGCAGGTGCAGCCTTCTGTGAAAGTCTACACAGCTGTTCGGTCATGCTTTGGTGGGTCCTCAGGGGCAGAGCAACCTACCGCTCATACCAGCTGTCCCTGTCCCCCCAGTTCAGTGTATTCCTGTGGGATTAGGGAAAACAGGGAGCTGACACTGCGCTGCCCCTGCCTTTGCCACATAACGAGGTGAATCCAGCGGGTGCACCATCCCCTCGCCAGCAGGTGTACGGGAGCCAGCAGACTTCGCAGCCATGACCACGCTGCCATTTAAGGACAGAGTGACGGCTTCACGCACGTGAGGTCCAAGGGGGGAGATGCTAGGCTACTTCAGGTAAACTCAGAACTTCTCCAGGGAGGCTCACGATCATGATTTCATATTCTGTTAGACATTCTAACCTTTAGGGGACAAGAAGATGAAACCCATGGTAGAAGTGTTGGAAGAGAAAGCAATGGGTTTCCACAGCATTGTATTTACAGAGTAGAAGTAACAGGAAAATGTATGATAGAGACGATCTCGTAATCTACATGTGATCAATAACATCCTCTCTTTTCAGACAAGGAGCATCCAGAAATGGAGGGGAGAAGAAAATACTCTCTTCGCCATGGTGATGAAACTGTGAGCTACTCAGGAATGAGAACAGGAAGAACAGGAAAGGAAGAAGGTGGGCAGCGCCTGCCGTCCGTACGCAGAGCTTTGCTGAGCCCCCGCGGCTCTGCTCCGTATCCCAGGACCCTGCCCTCTGCCCTCCTGGCAGGCTTGGCCAGAGGCAGGTGCTGACCAAGACTAAAGATGGGGGACACAGGAGGGTGTTTCTCTCCCGTTCTCTCTGTTCCTGGCAGCTGGGTCCCCTCTGTGGCTGAGGCTGAAGAGCCCCTGAAAGCCCCCTCCTTTGTGGTCCCAGGCAGGACTAGGGAGCACCCACAGGTCAGGGCCCACTCCAAAATGCTGGACTGTCAGCCTTCCCTTACCCTCCAGTCCCAGCCCTGGGTAGCCATGACCTCCTGCCCCTCCCTTCACCGCCCTCCTGGGGCTTCTCCCCTCCTCCAGCCCACAGACTAGCCCCTGTATTACACTCCCTCTCCCGGGAAGAACTCAGTGGTTTTTGCTCTCCCAAGAAGACCCTGACCACACCATCGGTGTAAGGACTGTCCCGTCTTATTTAAGGACACACAACAGACCTTCCGTTTCCAGGACAGGACCTCTGAAGATGATAAACAACGTCATTCTACTGAAATGTTTAAGTGTAATGTGATTTTGTGAGATTCCCAACAGCGCCTTAGGGGCTCTTCTGTTGTCTTAGGTAAAATCGCCGTGATATTTATATGACAGGTGTTAGGGAATGAATGGATGTGCCCCTCCCCTCCTGACCCAGGCCTCGAGGCCCCGATGCCCACTGCCATGGTGTTTGGAGGGGGCCTTTCACAGGTAGTTTTAGATGGGTGCCGTGTAAGGAGGGGAGAGCGGGTGGGGGGCTCCGTGTCCCCATGTGAGGACACAGGGAGAGGGTGGACATCTACCAGCAGGAGGGTGGGGTCCTCACCCGAAGCTGACTGGGCCGGCACCCTGACCCCAGACTTCCGGCCTCCAGGACCGTGTGAAATCAATGGGTCTCGTTCAAGCACAGTCCCCCCCACCCCCGGCACACGCGGAGTGAACCGGGAGTGACCAGCACTGGTATGGAAGCCGAAACACGCATCCGGAGTGGGACAGGAGAGCAAGAACGGCCTCAGGGAAGGCAGGAAGGGGAGACGGGACCCACGGCTTTGCTGCAGCGCGGAAGGAAGCGCCCGTCTCGTGGGTGGGGCCGGAGCCGCTCGCCACCTGCGGAACGTACAAGGGGGGCCACCCTTACACCCTAATCGAAAATACATTCTCAGTGGATTCGACTGAAACGACAACTAAAGTAAATGAGACTGAACCTACTGCCAGAAAATCGGGCCACTTTGTACCGCGGGAGCCCTCCCAAAGCTGACGGGAGGTCTGGAGGCGCTGCGCAGGAACGGCAAGTACCCGGTCCTCACGACGGGAGGCCAGCCACGCGCAGACCCCTAAGGCCCAGTTCACGGAGGGGACAGGACGCTGACCACCCGCCGCTGTGGGCTGCAGGTACCGAGGGCCTCCGGATCCACCGGAGAAAACAGGCCGGGGGAAAATGAGCCGAGAACAGAAATTCACAGAAGAGTAAATCCAAACGGCTAACATCTGCTGGAAAGGGCTCAGGATTGCTAACAGGGGACGTGCACGTTCTAGGAACACGGGGAGGACCCGGGGAGGGGGGCCCACCGGAAATGGGGAGGCAAGGAAGAGCGCGCTGGGACTCTGTGGAGTGGAGGTGGTCATTTTCAGCATTTATAGAAAGTAATCGAGTAACATCTGTCTGGGGGCGGCTGGTGCTAGTCTGTGGCGATCTCAGGGGTCACCCTGCCTCTGCTGGAGACCCTGTCCTCCCCTGGCTGCCCGGCTCTGGCCAGTGTACAGACTGCAGGGTGCAGCCGGGCAGGGTCCGGCCCCCTCCTCCCATGCCTGTCCTCACCATGCTCCCCCTCCAAGGTTCTATAAAGGCCCGCCTGAGTAGGCCACCCCCCCCAGACAAACTCCCGCTGGACTCAGCAGCCCACTCATGGGAGGGCGATCTGGCCTCTCCCAGGTCCCCCCAGGGGCGTGCACACCAGGGCTGTGGGGAGCCCCAGAACGCTACCGACCACAGCGGGAGGAGAAGCGAGAGGAGGGAGGAGAAAGGGGACAGGGGCAGCCCCAAAGAAAGAAACAGAGCTTGGGCTGTGGGCTCCCCTGACCCTTCAGGCCTGGAGCGGTCTTCTGCCCTGCGCCCACCCTGGATCCCCAGCGCAGGGGAGCGGCGGGGCTGCCAGGCGGGACTTCCTGAGCACAGTGCTGCCTGCGCCAACCTCTGTCCTTGGGGAGACAGACGGCCAGGCCCCTGAGCTCAGCAGACAGGCCCCGGCCCATTCCCAGGAGCCTGTGTCCACAGGCGGGGACCAGGGTCTCAGCTCCCAGCCCCAGATCCGGCCCCGAGTGAGACGGGGTGTCGGCAGGTCCTCGTCTTCAAGGTCTCTGACTGGCACCCCGTCCCTGCTCAAGGGGGGCACGTGAGAGGCTTTTCTCATTGTCCCCCACCCGGCCCCCTCCCACAGCCCTGCTTGCCGAGAGACGCCCACTGCTCAAGGGGACTCTTGCCGTCAGGGGTCCGCAGTCGCGCCCAGCCCCCCACCCTGGACAGGCCACGGCTCATCTAGCCAGGACACTCGGGAGGCCTCCAGCTGCCCTTTAAACAGCCACCTTCCAGGACCCTGCCTGTCGGGCCAGACCCTCTCGGTGGGCGTCCCATCTGCCAGCCCCTGGTGGGGGGCCCTTGTTGCCCCCAAACCAGCAGGACCCTTCTGAGGGACAGGGCAGGGGTGTGAGGGAATC
>PITA01018394.1:0-40476 GCA_004023965.1 Spilogale gracilis
CTCCTCCTCCTTCTCCTTCTTCTTCTTCTTCTCTCTCTTGCTTTCTCTCTCTCTCTCATATTACCAAGGCTATTTTATTTTATTCCATTTTTCTTTCCAGCTTTATTGAAATAGAATTGACATGTAACATTATGTAAGTTTAAAGTATACACCATGTTAATTTGATGCACTCACATATTGCAAATGATTACCACCATAGCATTAGAATTGACCCTTGTTAATTCTAATTCTTCCATTGAATTTCATCTACTATTGTCCTATGAATACACAGAATTGAATGCCTCTAATTCTTAGAGTTTCCCTTGCACCACTTTTTAGACTTCAATGTCCTAAAAACTTCTTCCATAAGACTAAATTGTTTCTTATAAATATACCTGATTTGAAATGACTAAAATTTAAAGTGACATTTCACACACACATATACACCTACACAGATATATGTACGTGTATATATATAAAATGTAACTATGTTTACATGTATTATATAAAATTTAAAAAATAAGTACAAAGGAGAAATAGAAAGGAATTACATATTTTGTTTTATTGTAAATTATCTGAAAGATATTAAAATGTCTGTCTTCCTGCTACCTTGCCATCACAAGCCCAAGAATATGCTAAGAATATTGCTACATAATGTCTCATTCATAGTAGGTAAGTTTTATTCTTATTTTCATAACACCAAGTAAAATAATTTGAAACACATTAGAAGAAATTAATATTAGAAGAAATTAATATACATTCACTGAAAAAAAGTAATACTGATAATGTTTCGTTCTAAATATTTAACCTTGGTTGCCGGGTGCCCTGAGATACAGTCGATGCTCCAATTTATACTGATATTTGCATCACTTGGATATTTTCCAGGGGTATTAGATGTTTCCAAAATAATTTAAGAAAGAAAAAATTAACAGGTTGTCATACTTCACATTTTTGGAATACCTAATTAGTGCTCTATGCAGGTACATTAGCAGGGGACTTTGAAACATGCATTGATTTTAAATTACAAAATCAGTTTAGAACAGGAATGAAATGAGCTGGTGTTTCTCAAAGTCTGGTTCATGGACCACCTACATAAGATATTTGTGAAAGATTTTTTTTTAATGTAAAATTTAAGGTTACACCCTCAAATGTTGAATTAACAATCAATGGGAATAGGGCCCAAGAGTCGAAATTTAAACTACTCTTCATTGTTCTGATACTAAAGTTGGAGACACACGGCAGTAAGGAAGTCAGCTGGTGAAAAAGCATCTGGAGTATCTAAGCTGATTTTTCAGGATTTCTCTAGAAATTTTACAATAGAATCAGAAGTATGGTTTTGTTCATTTTGTTTTATCAAATTATCCCTTTGTCCATTAAAGAAGATCTAAGTCAATAATTGACAAAATTTAAGCAGTTGCTATGAAATTGTATCCTTAGTTACTTGGAATTTTTTAGTTATAATTCATGTAAAAATAGGGCAGTATCTTCTTAGAATTTTATCTGGGTATTGAAATAGTTGATCTGAAAAGAATAGTTTTATTAGTAATAAAATAGCATTAACTTTCTTATTAGTTAGCCATATGTAAAATTTCAAGAAAAATTTTATTATAGTATACCAGGGTTTCTCAACCTTGACACTAAATTGTCCCCTAGGGGAAAAACTACTCCCATTTGAGAACTGCTGTATTATACCAATCTGTGTTTGCAATAAAATTATAAATTAATTATAATTTTGATTATAACAATTTAATTTCCCTCTAAAATTTATTTTGTAATTTATTATTCACAATATAGACACTCAATGAGTGTGTGGAATCAATAAATGCATGGTAATTCAATAAATAATCAGTAAACATGGCTAAATCTTTCTGAAAATATATTTTTTGATAATTATTTTTAAAACTGTTTTTACATCTTGAAAAGAGCAGATTATTCCTACTATTATATTGCAGTATGAATTTACAAATATGAATTTTTAAGTAAGATTTGCCCATGCTGGTTGAATAGGCCCAAACTTCTGTTGGTTTATTAAAATGAATTAGGGTTCATAAGTGTTCATAAAACTTCAAAAAAACAAAGTGACAAGCTTGCCTTATAGAGATATGTTTTTCCAATATTTTGTCACTCTGAACTAAGGCTGTCAGAATTATGGCCAAGTGAACAAGTATGTGTATATATTGGCAACTGGCATGGTTTTGTTGCTCTGTTATCAAGTTTACAGTAGAAAATACAAATTTTTCATCATAAAACTAAAAATTTATCATTGTCACCAAATAAGGATGCCATGGACAAATCAGTCTAAAAAACCTACTTAATTTTTTAATTTCTTTATGGTTTTTATCTTAATTTTTTAAGTTATGTTTTAGCTTTTGATTTACCAAAGCAACTATAGTTAAAACATAGAGGGGCACCTGGGTGGCTCAGTTAAGCATCTGCCTTCAGCTCAGGTCTGATCCCAGGGTCCTAAGATCAAGCACCACACCAGCCTCCATTCTATAAGGAGAGGTGCTTTTCCCTCTTCCTCTGCCTGTCACTCAGCCTTGTGCTCTCTCTCTGTCTCTCTCTCAAACAAATAAATAAAATCTAGAAAAAAGAAGAAAGAAAGAAGAAAGAGAAAGAAAGAAAGAAAGAAAGAAAGAAAGAAAGAAAGAAAGAAAGAAAGAAAGGAAGGAAGGAAGAAAGAAAGAAAGAAAGAAAGAGAAAATGCTTTTTTGGGTTTTCCTTTTAAAAAACAAACAACAAATACATTACTTAAAATCTATTTGGTGATCATAGATGAATAAATGAATTCAATCTAGGAAAAAATGGCTTTAAGAGAAAGAAGAGAAAAGAGAAGTGCCTGGGTGGCTCAGTCAGGTAAGCGTCTGACTCTTGAATTTTGGTTCAGGGTTGTGAGATCCAGCCCGTGGCTCCATGCTGGGTGTGGAGCCTGTTTAAAATTCTCTCTCTTCCTCCCTCTCTTTCTGCCTCTCCCTTTCCCCTTTCTCACTCTCAAAATAATAATAATAACATTAATAATAATAATATTTTACCTTAAAAATGACTAAACTGAGTAGTCAACTCAAATTTATTTTAGGGTGAACTAGAAGAAAATATAGTAATCCTTCTTTATTCAGAATTTCAATCACTGAAGAATTCAAATAACTAGATACTTATTTTTCAACATATCATCTCAAGCTAGCTGGCTAGAACTGACCTTCTTTCACAGAATGTGAATTAGTGTTTGTTGACTGAAGACAGATTGATCTTTTCCCTTTAAAAATCTCTCTGTCTGTATGCACCCTGCCCCAGAAATGGCTCTACAGCTATGGCCACAGTCTAAAGTGTTGTGCACCTCAAAACTCAAGTTTTCTGAAATAATTGGTGTTATACTCCACCAATTAAAGATGTATACCATTGAAAAATAAATAAAAGAGTTTGGTTTGGTTGAGTAAATAATACTTTCAAAAAAATCTCTCAAAAGCTATACAAAGAACGTAAATACTTTTACAGTCGCAGTTCAACAACTCGTGATACCTGTGTTCTTTTAGTTTTTTACATTTACTCTGTGGTCCCAATCCCTATATTTTCTGTCCACAATATTGACACAGAAGTGTGATTAGATCCTGAAGAGTTTTCTGCTTTAAGTAATTAATCAATTGACTCACTTAACATGAAAATTTTCTTCATCATGAGCCCAGCACTGAATGGTGACAGAAGATGCCTGGTCTTAAGATATATTTATTAACCAGTATTAGGAAATTCCCTTTGTCTTTCAAAAACCAATGCAAAAACTTATATTTATACAAGGTATACTTTCTAAAACACAAATTTGCCTCACCCTTTGAGTTAAACATATTTAGAATCTTTGGGGTAAATGCCCAGTAGTGCAATTGCAGGGTCATAGGGTAGCTCTATTTTAAATTTTTTAAGGAATCTCCACACTGTTTTCCAAAGCAGCTGCACCAGTTTACATTTCCACCAACAGTGTAAGAGGTGCATGAGGGGTAACCTGGAGGACAGTGGGAGAAGGAAAGTAAATGGGAAGTAGGGTAATCCGGGGAGAGAAACGAAACAGCAGAGACTTTGGACACAGAAACAAACTGAGGGACTTGGAGGGAGGGGCCTGGAGGGATGGGAGAGCCTGGTGGTGGGTACTGGGGGCACCTATTGCGTGGAACACTGGGTGTGGGGAATGGTGAATGAATCTTGGAACACTGGAAAAAAATAATTTAAGTAAGAATTAAAAAAACATATTTAGAATCACTTAATTTTTTGGATTAAGTACAAATTCCATAGTTCAATGCACAAGACCATTAATGATTGAACTCAGCTACTTGCCTACAGGCCCTCTTCACTCCAGTTTTTGTCTTATCTGGGTCTTATTGGATGCTATCAGTAACTTCATTTAATTTACTAGTTTCCACAGAAATTTTTTTATGAATGAGAAAAATTCAGAGGAATTCTTTACAGGAAATGAGGAAATGTGTTTAACAGTTTCACCTATTAACTTAATTATTTTCTTTTTTTATGCCTCTGTCATTGCCCACCAGTTCACTCATGTGCCTTTTTTTTTAATTTTTCTTTCTTTTTCTATATTTTTTCTTTGGAATATATCTTTTTTTCCCAGCAAGAACAATGAGGATGTACAAGAATAAAGAACCTTATAAAACCAAGTACAGAACACTGGCATACTCTGGAGAGTACACATTCCTCCTGACATTGCTAGCAGCCAACCTACCATACACTTTTGAATTTCAGTATAATTTGTCTTGTAAGAAATTCAAAGCTGTCACCAGAGAAGATTTTACAGTTATGGATTCTGGTAAAAGAAAGAATGTAATGACATTTTTCTGTTTTGAAAGTCTTGGAGGTTTGAATTAGCCTACCGTCAATTATCTATGTTAAGTGGAATAATGCTATGGCTCTCCTAAATGAAATTATTAAGCAATTCATGATATATTATATATAGCTTGGTGCTATCCCACAAAAACAGTTAATTTGTTTTGTGCATGCTCTGAAGGTGATCATATCATGATAAGGAAATAAGGTAAAGATATTCATCCTTTGGAGCCAGGCAGTTATCGAGGGAGAATAGGCAGAGTAGAGGTAAAAGTAAGCCATAAATAATGTGCATATATAAAACTCAGAGTTACTTATATTTACTTTATAAATACTAAATGGATCACAAGCTTTGAGAAAATAATATTATCCCAAATCGTCCTAGGAGCAATTACTCTTGAATATTTGGTCTATTTTTTAAATAAAATTATTACATGTTTATATAGATTGGTCTAGTTTTCATAAATTATTTCAATGGATGAATAAAAAATCCCTAATCCTAATAGAGCTTGGTTTCCCTTCACACAAAATAAATTCTAAGTGGTCTGCAAGCATACTATTTTTATACCTGAATAACAATTGCTTTATAATATATAAAAATCCATGTAATATGTTTTGAGATCCAAGGAAATGATTCATGCTTATTAAATTTTGATTTAATTTAGTATACCCGCACTATTACCCAGAACTGTGTTCACCACTTGGTGGGTGCATGACCAGAAAACACAACCAAGCCAAAGAATAGGAAAAGGAAGGGTTTTATTTGCACAAGTGAAAAAGAACACCATGTATATTTCCCAAATCAGTGTCTCCTCAATTAACAAAACTGGGGAAGTTTCAAGCTAAGGGGGCATATATATTTATGAAGGGGCTTGCCCAGAGGGGAATTCAGCATAGAACTGGGGCAAAATTATCTTAAGGTTATAGAGTCCTGGTTGAAGTGATGAGGACCCACAAGGGTCCATGTCATCAGTTCTCTGGATTTAGTTGTCTGAGTGCTCGACAGGGTTTAGATCCCACAAAGATAACTCAAGAATATGCCACAGGTCAGTCTTTACTTTTGAATTAGCCCTGGGAGTTTATTTATTGTCCTTGATATGATTAGGCTATACCCCGTCTGATAGTAGCTTTTTGTTCTTTACTTTTTTCACAAGATGGCTGGATGCCTAACATGACTTTTCTTATGCCAAGAAAGCAATGTCTGTCTTTCTTTTTCTGGGGACCCCTAACTCTTTCTGCTTACATCACCTTTAATGAGTCATGGTTTGGTTCCATTTATGTGCATCCCAGTCATGAGCTTTCTTTATGTCAGTTCTTTTTTTTTTTTTTTTAACTGTCAGCCTAGATTCCATCACAAAATAATTTCAATATGTGGCCTCTAAAACACCCTTGTGATCCCATCTTCCCAGTTTCCTTTCTCAGAATTAAATTAATATGTGAGGTTATTTGACACAAGTCATGCACTGAATCAGTGAACTGGGCTTACATCTATGACTCAGATTCCTGATTCATTTTATCTAACCTTTTAAGCAACACTTCAGTACTTTAAACTTTTTTTCCACCTTTTATCAGAGTATTATACTAGTTATCGTCCCCAAATATTATCCATTCCCTATCATTAAATGCTGTAGATAATGACTACTATCTCCAAAAGCTACATTTTACTGTTTTTAAAGAGAATTCCTTTGTGGTTATATTTGATTTTCACTTCTGTGACCTTGCTCTTTTTATCACAAATGTGTTAGCTGTCATAGGTCATTTTATACCCCTTTTCACCAAATGTATTGCTGTCTTTCTAATTTCTTCCTATTGTCAAGGATATTTCTGAATGTCCTCAACAGTAATGAATAGACTATATAAATCACTGAAATAAAAGTGTATATAAATAAATCTTTCAACTCAAGAATTTGCAAGAAGTAAAAAGAAATAGAAGCTGATTCTAAGCTATATATATGTCTCAATATTTTTTATTTTGTTTATATTGAGTAAAGTAAATGACTGCTTCCTAATTTTTCAGTATATAAACATAAGCAGATATCCCACAGTCAATATGAAGTGGAAGGTCAAGGAGCTTAGGATCACTTGAATTTATCCTGCATCCTTTGGCCTCCATTAATTGGCAAATCTAAAGGAACATCGGTCATGCAAAATGTAGTTTCATGGTTACTTTTTGATATAGAAAGAAAAAAAATATGAAAAATTTGTGCAGAGCACTAGTTTATGAAGTGTTTTCTTCTTATTATTTCTGATGCCAGCATTTTCTTTAATTAATCTAAAACTGCTTGAATTTAAAGGTTATCCTCATTCTTTCCCATCTTCTCTAAACAATATCCTTCAACAATCACAATACGTACTCTCCAATCTATTCAAAACCAGTTTCTATACACCCCCTAACAGAACACTATTTATGGTGCTTTTTATTCCCCAGCATCCTCTCTTAGAACATCATTTTTGTCTTTGATCTATTAATCTCATGAGTTTACTATTCCCAAGAACTGCGCTGTCCACTTGGCAAAGAGTTGCTAATCTGCAAATTCTATCCACCTGATTGGTGGAATAATCAGCCCACGGGAGTAAATCAATACTGTGCTGCTGCCACTAAAAAAAACAAAACAAAAAAACACAAAACAAAACAAACCCTGCTGGTGTCATTTAAAAAAATAAAAATAAAAAGTGTGCTCTCTTTTCTCTGAGATCATTAACCATAAGGATAATAAAAGCCTTGGAGAATGTGGGGAGCTGCCGGGGTCCCGCAAGCTGACGGAGTCACCCTGGGGAAGATGACAGTAGAAGCACAGCTCCTGCCGCCTGGAGATAACCCCACTAGGCCTGACGTGGTCACAGCCAGGAAAGGGCAGTCTGAACCTCGCTCCTGCCGATGGTGAGAAACTGGCATCCTTTTCTTTCTACTAATTGGTCTTTATCCTAAAAAGCAAAGCACATTACTCCTGGCAGGGCCTCAGGACACTCTAGGTCAAACCGAGACTTCCTAAGAGCCCTTAAGAGTGTACTTTCTGGGGGCGCCTGAGTGGCTCAGTTGGTTAAGTGACTGCCTTCAGCTCAGGTCATGATCCCGGAGACCAGGGATCGAGTCCCACATCCTGCTTCTCCCTCTCTCACTCCTGCTTGTGTTCCCTCTCTGGCTGTGTTTCTCTCTGTCAAATAAATAAAATCTTAAAAAAAGAAAAAAAAAGGGTGTACTTTATGTACTTTCCCTTTAAATTTCGTGCAGCTCTGTGGAGGAGATTGTCAAGGCTATTAAATGGTTAAATAAAGGGCTTACTATAAGAAATAGAACTGTACTAACAAGAACATTGCCATGCACACAAAGGATCCATAAATAAAGAGTTCTGCACCCAGTCATGGAAAAGAGGCTTGAGCAAGTGCTTTTACCTTTGCAAACGAAGTTATCTTTCTCCTTAATGCCAGATAGACTAACTTTTGGTCATTGTATTAATAATGTAGCTAAAACTTTGTAGGTAACTCATCTAGGCCTTTCAATTGCTTTCTTGTTTGTAAGACCTGCTTAAAAAACACTATATCATTAGTCTACCCTTTATTATCTAAGCACCAAATGTAAAAAATTGTAGAAAACCTTACTGAGTAACATGTCCTTGGTTCAGTTGAAGGAGTTAACTCTAAATTGTAGATAGGTGCACCTACAAAAACATGCTTCACTGATTAGAGCTCTCTGTTTCACAAAAGCACTCTGTTTCTCTAACAAAGACACTGTGTAGTCAAAAATCATTCTCTGTAAAAAAATTTTCCTTTATGAGAATCTTTAACTTGTTGCCTATAAATAAGAACACTGGAAATCAGCAAGTTAGAGATGCCTGGCAGGTGATTGGAAAGGAATCTTCGGGAAGAAGGTATGGATGTCCTCTCTTACCACTGCTACTTAATATCAGATTGTTAAGTCCGAGCAAATGGAATAAGGAAAAAAAAAAAAAAAAAAAGGAAAACAAACTACGTAGATTGAGAAGGAAATAGAATTGCCTTTGTTAGCAGATGACATAATGCCTATGTAGAAAATGCCAAAGAATCAACAAAAACTTTACTGGAATTAGTAAGCTCTACTAAACATTTAGAATTTAGAATGTTGCAGAAAAATCTGAGGCGACCGAGGAAACTCAAGCAGCACATGGAAACCAGGGAGAATACAGCTTTATTACACCAGCGGGCTCAGTGGGATGATTCCACAAAGGCTGAGCACCTAACAGGATTAGGGGCGAGTTTCTATAATTACAGGTGATGCACGAAGGTAGTGGGATGTTTTTGCAGTCTCTCATGGCCGATTGGCCCTCTTTTTTTTTTATATAAAGGTTTTATTTATTTATTTGACAGAGAGAGAGAGAGAGAGATCACAAGTAGACAGAGAGGCAGGCAGAGAGAGAGGAGGAAGCAGGCTCCCTGCTGAGCAGAGAGCCCGACAGGGGCCTCAATCCCAGGACCCCGAGATCATAACCTGAGCTGAAGGTAGAGGCTTAACCCACTGAGCCACCCAGACGCCCGCAGTTGGCCCTCTTTACGTGGGGGTATAATTTATATGGGAGCGCCAGAGGGCTATGGGGTGCTAAATCATCCCAGGAAACTTGTTTTTCTTTCTCTCTGAACCGAACAGGATGGCCATTTGGTCTTTTTCTTGTCATCTGGAGTAGGAGGAGGAGCAGATAGGATGAGGCTGGGGCCGAGGGAGTTTTTCGCCTCAAGATGAAAGCAATTAATGATCTGCTAAAGACTTTTAAGTAATAGGATTACAGTACCCAAGATACTGTATAATGACATATATTATGAAATTATATGTAACTACCACTATATATTTCCCACTAATGATAATGCGTAAATTGGAATAGAATCATCTTAGTCTTATGACACAACTTTATTGTTTAGTTCTTGGAGGATACTTAAGAAAATCTCCCACTTCTTGGTTTTTTTTTCACTTTTACCTAACAAAGGGCAAAAGAAGCCCAAGGAAAATACTAGGAGGACTACAGAAAGAAATAAGTTTTGATATTTTGACTGTGCCAGCAGGCCTCAGTTCTTTTCCTTTTCATTTACCTCCCCAGTCTCTGTTCTTCAACTGTCCACTGCCTACCAGGTTCCTGTAGCCAAAGGTACATGATTCCTTTCCTGCTTTTCACTGGCATAGCAAATGTTATACAAAAAAGTGGTATGCAAAACTATAAGAAACTATCTTATAAGTGATGGAAGATACAAATATGACCTGATTCAGAAAATGTATATTTCTGATCTGCTTCCCTGAAACTTAAAATGCAGTAATCCCTGTCTACCAGGAAATTAAAAAAAAAAAAAAAAAATGGAATGAATGGATGCAGATTACTCCACTGAGATGAATTTCTGGTACATTCTAAGTAGTTTTGGGGGATAATGGGAGAGTCGTAGAATGGCATTTGCATAAATGTAAGCACTCAGATATTGTCCTCTTCCTCATCACTTTCACAAAAGGAAGAAGGAATAGTTCACCATTCCAAGCTTCAGTACAATGCTGAACATAGCGGGCCCTCAAAATACTTTTTGATAACTGAGTAAGACATCTAGACAACAAAATTGAGAAATAGATTATAATTAACCTGCAGTTTACTTACAACATTACCTTCTATGATTTATGGCAGCTACTAAAAGCCACTGATTCCTAGATCATGTCTCCAAAATAATAAAAAATGTAATCAAATGTTGTAATCCAAGTGGTGAATGCAGGCATGAAAAGAGTAGTGAGAGCACTAAAATGAATTGTTACTGCTAAAGCCTAGATGCCTACCTACTTCCTCTTAAAAACACATTGTATTCCTTTCCTGGGGCAGCTGTAACAAAGCAAGTAGCTTAGAAAAGAAACTTGTTGCCTCAGGGTTCTGGTGGCTAGAAGTCCAAGATCAAGTTATTGATAGGCTGTGAGGGAAAATCTCTGTTCCATGGATTTCTCCTACCTACTGTTCATTTGCTGTCAATCTTTCTCATTCCTTGGTTTGCAGATGCATCACTCCAGCCTTAGCCTTTTGCTTCAGATGAACTTCTCCCTCTCTTAACCTCTGTATGGGCCCATCTCGGTGTCCAAATTCCCCTTTCCGTAAGGATACCAGTCCTACACATTGCATTCCACCCTAATGACCTCCATTAAAAAAAAAAGAAGAATACTTATTTTTTTTTAATGGGTTAACATGCGGTGTTATGTAAGTTTCAAGTGTACAATATAGTGTTCAACACTTTCCATATATTCCTCAGCGCTCATCAAGATAAGTGTACTTTTTTTTTTTTTTTTTTTTTTTTTTTTTAAGATAAGTGTACTTTTAATCCCCTTCACCTATTTCACCCATTCCACCACCCACTTCCTGGTAACTATCTGTTCTCTATAGTTAAGAACCCATTTTTGGTTTCTCTCTTTCTTTCTTTCTTTTTTGTTTTTGTTTTTGTTTTTGTTTGCCTCACAACCTCATTTTAATTTGATTATTTCTATAAAGACCATATTTCCAAATAATATCATAATTTAAATATATCAGGGGTAATACTTCAGCATATCTTTTTTGGGAACACACTTCAAGCCATAGTAATATCATTTATTGGATCCTTATATTTGAAGAAGCAAGGCTAAAACAGTCCAAACAGTAGAAAGGGCACTTAACTTAGAGCCTGTGGAACAGAGGCTCACTCTGTTCCTGAGAAACCAAAAACCACAGTCAGAATGCAAACCGGTCAAGTGTCACTGCAAAGGTTAATCAGTATGTATAAGAAGGCTAGTGATGACAAGAAACGTTATGGGGGTAAAAGAATTAAGCAATTCAAGCTTTAATCAGGAGACTCAGAGGGTGCCTGTGTGACCAGTGGGTTTATCACCTGACTCTCAGCCCAGCTCAGGTCCAGTTCTCAGTACTGTGAGCTCACGACCCGAATTGAGCTCCTCACTGGGCAAAGAATCTATTTAAAGTTTTATAAAATTTTGAAAAATTTAAAAAGGGAGGGCCCAGGAAGAATGGAATACATAGTATTTCTTCCAGATAATGAGTCCCAGGCTGCCTCAACCAGCCAGGTATCAAAATTTATTTTGACAAATTTGATAAATTGATAAAATCATAGGATTAACTTTTTCACTGGAGAAACATCTACTTGTATCTTCTCCTCTCCAATTTATAAATTTAAAGTCCTGTGACATATATATTCTTTTTCAATTTTCACAGGTTCTTTATGAAAATTATTCACATACATCAAGCTAAATTACCATTTTCCCCCAAATTTTGGTAATTCTTTATAAAGAAAATCATCTCAAATTACAACTGTTTAAATCCTTTTTGAGTTTTAGTATCTGCTTTTCTATAAATTCTAACCCTTTAACCACTTGCTTCCTCAAACCATGGTGTTATAACATCTGTTCAGTCATGAATCTGCATTCAGGCAGTCTATTATACTGGCTACTCTTTTTGAATTAAAATTTTGAATTGTATAGATATATCACCTAATAATCTCCTTAATACAGCTAAATATCTTTTCGTATTCCTTTACAATTACTGTTTATCAGATATATACATATTTTTACCACAAAAATAAGGAGAAAAAATATGTCACTGTTAAAGTCGAGAGGGCTACCGCCGCCGTGGAAGAACTCCAAGAGACACTCTCATGCAACTACCTCAAAACTCTATATATCCTTTTCCAGTTATTTTAGGCAGACAATAAAATTTATACTCACCTTAATTTTCTTTGTGTTAATTTACACCGGCATTTCTACTTCTTTATCATTCTAATTAAAAAAAGAAAATTTAGGAAAGGGGTTTGGGAGGGTAGGCCATGGGGTGGGGGAAGGGAAAGGAACCCACCTCACATGCACAGGGCTTGGGGCATAGTGCATGCTAAGCTGGTTGGCCATGGCCACCAGGAAAAAAAAAAAAAAAACAGAGAGAGAGAGAAAGAGAGAAAAGAAAAGAAAAAAATTTTTAGATTATTCAGTTATTATCTAATTACTAAGATACACTTTCAGTTTAATGATAAATTTTCTTTCAATGTTAAATTTTTTAGACAAGTATGAAAAATAGTTATTTTTTTCCTATTGAGTTGAATTTGTTGATAATATCGGTAGATGAGGAATTATTAGGTTAAAAAAAAACTCACTGAAAAAGTGTATTTCTTTCACACATCTGTACATGACTTGAGTTATTTTTATAATTTTTAAATAAGTGATTCTGCTTTAATTCTCTAAAAAATAGGGATTTTGTATATTTTTTCAAATGTCTAAGCAATAATCAAATGTAGTATTACTTTTTTTTAAAGATTTTATTTAGTTTTGAGAGATAGAGAGAGAACACAAGCAGGGAGAGTGGCAGGCAGAGTGAGAGGGAGAACAGACTCCCCACTGAGCAGCCCTCCCCCCCCACACACACACACAGCATGGTACTAAATCCCAGGACCCTGGGGTCATGACCTGAGCCTAAGGCAGATGCTTAACTGACTGAGTCATCAAGTGCCCACATGAATAAAACTTTCTGTTTAATCAGACCATTCCCTCTCCTGTTAACATTATTTTTTTCTTTTTATATTTTTATTTAAATTCTATAGTTAATATACATTGTAAAATTGGTTTAAGGTATAGAATTCAATGATTCATCACTTACATATAACACCCAGTGCTCATCACCAGTGCCTTCCTTAATCCCCATTGCCTATCTAGCCCATCCCTCCCCCACCTCCACCCCTCAGCAACCCTCAGTGTGTTCTCTATAGTTAAGAATCTCTAATGGTTTGTTTCCCTCTGTCTTTTTTTCCCTTACCCTTTGTTCATCTGTTTTGTTTCTTAAATTCCTCATGAGTGAAATCATATGGCATTTGTCTCTCTGATTCATTTCACTTAGCATAATATACTTTAACTCCATAAGTAGTCGTAAATGGTAAGATTTCATTCTTTTTGATGGCTGAGTAATATATATACATATATAATATGTATATATATTGCTTTATTTATTTATTTATTTCGTTAGTTAGTTAGTTATAGAACCACTTCTTCTTTATCCATTCATCAGTCAATGGATATTTGGGCTCTTTCCATAGTTTTGTTATTATAGATAATGCTGCCATGAACATTGGGTACATGCACCCCTTTGAGTCTGTATCTTTGTATCTTCTGTCCTGTTAACCGTTATGGTTAGGACACAAACATTCTTGTTACTGCAACCCAAAACACCTTACCTGAAATGGCCAAAGTCTACTTTTTCAACACTCTTCTTATTCTTTGCTCCTCACTCATTGCTCACCAAATACTCTGGCATCTCTCATTCTCAAATACCACATGTTGGTTCTTTCCTCACGGCTTCCACACATGCTATTCCAGGTTATCCTCGGTTGTTTCATGTTGTCTCTTTCCTATCATTTATTTTTCAGTTCAAATGTTACATTACCCTGGAAGTTCCTCCTATGAGTCAGATCTAGGTTCTGAAGCAGAGAGGAAATAGACACCACACCATTTTTCCACGTTCTGCATCTCTTCAGTGCTCTTCTATTCTTTTAATTTATATTCACTTTTTTAAACTTTTTTTTTAAGATTTTATTTATTTATTTGGCAGAGAGAAACACAGCTAGACAGGGAACACAAGCAGGGAGAGTGAGAGAGGGAGAAGCAGGATTCCTGCCCAGCAGGGAGCTTGATGTGGGGCTTGATCCCGGAGTCTGGGATCATGACCTGAGCAAAAAGCAGATGCTTAAAGACTGAGCCACCCAGGCACTCCTTTTTTTTTTTCTTTTATGTTTTTAAAATATTTTGTTATTTATTTGAGAGAGAGCACATTAGCAAGAGAGCACAAGCAGGGGGAGCCAAAGAAGGAGAGGGAGAAGCTGACCCCCTGTTGAGCAGGGAGCCCGAGGCACTGCTGGATCCCAGGGCCCAGGAATCATGACCTGAGCTAAAGGCAGACACTTAACTGGCTGAGCCACCCAGGTGTCCCTTATCTGTTCTTTCTAGACAAGGGTTAGACAAAAGTTAGAGAATTTGTAGCAAGATTCCTGGGACTACCACCTTGCCATTTCAGAATAAAAAAGGATGTTTTACAGCATGGAAAGAATCAAAACAATGGACACAACTTAAATTTTGCTTAAGAGAGGAATGATTAAAAAATACACACTAAATATCAAAATGTTAATGAAAATGAAAAATTATTATTAATTGTAAATTAAAAAGTAGAACATAATAGGATGTTCCTAGACTGTGTGCAAGATGTAAAGAAAAATAAAACTATCACCTACCTACAGTGTTACATCTATATGAAAGAATTATAGATGCCCTTACTTTTTATTGCTCTTTGCTCAATTTTTATTATAAGAAGCATGTGACACATCTAACCTAAAAATGCTTAGACCCTTAAAATGTACTTCAGTTCAAAATAGTCTCTTAAAAAGCTCTTAATAACTTTAGATATTACTACCCTTTTTAACATGGATAACTATTACTTAAAATCTATTTGCTTCAGTGGCGCCTGGGTGGCTCAGTCAGTTAAGCAGTGGACTCTTGGTTTTAGCTCAGGTCATGATATCAGGGTTGTGAGATTGAGCCCCTTGTCAGGCTGCCTGCTCAGCATGGAGTCTGCTCCAGATTTTCTCTATCTCCCTCTGCCTCTGCTCACTTATGCCCACTACCTCTCTCTCTCTCTCTCTCTTCCTCTAATAAATAAATAAAATATTTAAAGAATTATTTTTTTCATATTCTCATGATGAATTTTTGGAAATGGTATTCCTAGTTCAATAACAGTGTAAATTTTATGGCTGTTAAAAACAGGCTCAATTGGACATTTCTCTTTACAATATGACTTTGTGTCCTTCCCAACTTCAGTTTCTACCCAGCTTTGGCTTGTCATCATGATGATTGGCATTTTCACAATCTCTTCTTTATCACAACATTGTTTTGAGTGACAAGCCCCTCTTGCCTGGAAAATTCTAAAAGTGTCATTTCTTTTTTTTTTTTTTTTTAAGGTTTTATTTATTTATTTGATAGAGAGAAACACAGCTAGAGAGGGAGCAGAGGAAGTGAGAGAGGGAGAAGCAGGCTTCCTGCCCAGCACTCTGGGATCATGACCTCAGCTGAAGGCAGACACTTAATGACTGAGCCACCCAGCTGCCCCTAAAAGTATCATTTCTTATTTGAAATGTTGTATATGGTGCCCTGCATTATCCTTAATGTCCTATTTTAAGCATACATAAATTACACTTTATCAACATGCATAGAGTTTTTTTGTAAAAATGCCTTCCTAGATGGTATTTTAATGCCCTCATTTTATTCCCCATCTCAACTTTATGCCACCAAATTCAGTTTATCTTCATTTGTAAATTGACATTACAATATAATAATTATTTTTACATTACTCTTTAACGGCTATCCCAAACCTCTTGTTTTTCTACTTTATATCTTTCTTTCTTTTCATATAAGTCAAAATTAAGATGAGAGGGTTCTATATTTAGTTCTTTCTCATGTGCATTTTTATACTGTTTTCTCTTTTGCTAAAATTATGAGAATTTACTAACATATGTTATTTGATTCATTCATTTGCTGTCTATTGGATCCCTATGTGCTATTTAATATTGGTTTTCGAATCATTTCAGTCTGTGTTCACTATTTATACTTCAGTTTTTATACATGCCATTCTAAACCTCAAATTTCCTTTTATTTTTTTTCTTTATTTTCTTCCAGAATACTCAGTTTTAGTTCTCCTCTTTAGCAAATAATTATCTGACTCTATGTCAGTCGTCTAAATTTACCATATATAAACAATAATCATTATACCTGAAAGAATCATATTTCTTGTTCTTTTTCTCTATTTGTAAATATTTATAAGTATTGATATTTTAGGACCATGACCAACAAGATGGATTTTGTCCTGGAAATAACTGTTTTAGATTTGTAAAAAGTGAGGAAGAATAGAATTTGTAAATGTTTATAGATGAGTTTGTGAATTATCATTTCAAGATAAATTAAAAATCTGTCTCCTTGGTAAGTGTATTCAATGATATTCTTCCTTATTATCATAATGTAGACTGCACCATGTCTATTCGACATATTTCTTTCTCAGAGGGCTTTGGCTCTTTAGAATTTTATGACTTAGGAGTTGAGGAATTAGGGATATGGAGATGAATAAAGCCAAATCCTCTGTATTTATAACCAGTATCTAAACTCTTCATCAGTTTTATCTTCTAGTCTCAATATCTAAACAATGTAGAAATAAAACTAGTCTTGTTCACTTTCATCAATGTTCCATGTAGAGGTCTACAAGGTAGACCTTCAATATAGTTCATCTATAATTTCAGTAGCAACTAAGCTTACATACAAGTATGCACACATGATTTATGAATATTAAATACAGAATTTTTTTCTGTACTTATTCTCTATAGTCATTAAACAATACAGAAAATTTTCTGCATGGCTATGAAACAGAAAAGTTGGAATTGATTGTTCCTAAACAATAATATTGCATGCCAGAAAATTAAGATAGACTAAATAATTGATTTAAATTAAAAAGCATGTGTATTCTGTTTCCAAGAACAATGCAGTCATATTTGTTAACTCACATATTTTTCCAAAAATCCAAAGAATGTTTCAGCTTGCAATGAGTACCTAAACCAATATGATTCAAAGTTAAGAACTATTTTATTAAGTTGGGGCACTGGGGTGGTTCAGTCAGTTAAGAGTCCACCTTTGGCTCAAGTTGTGATCCTAGGGTCCCGATATCAAGTCTGGAGTCAGGGCCAGTTTCTCCCTCTTCTTCTGCCCTTCACTTTCTTAATGTGTCCGCTAAAGGATAGTGCTTTGGAGAAGTGCTCCTTACAAGTAAGATAGAGGAAGAGAGGGGTGCCTGGGTGGGCTCATTTGGTTAAGCATCTGCCATTAGCTCAGGTCATAATCCTGGGTCCTGGGATCAAGCTCCACATTGGGCTTCTTTCTCAGTGGGGAGTCTGTTTCTCTCTCTGCCTGCTGCTCCCCCTGCTTGAACTCTCTCTCCCTCTGTGTCTGTCAAATAAATAAATAAAAGAAAATAAATAAAATCTTTTAACAATAAAGGGGGAGGGAGAAAGAAAAGAAATAGCTTGTTTAAAATATCCTGGAATCAAATGCATGTCATAAGTATAAGATAACATTCTCATTCCTCTCTGAAATCCTAAAGTTTAAAAAATGTTTAATCATATAAAATGTATTTTTTTCTCTTGTAGAATAAGGAAACAATACTGAGGAATATACACATCTGCCCAGCACATATGACTCTTCATAGATATGCTTTTGTAACAGATTCTCATAACAATATTCAAAGAATCAGAATAAAATTATTGTTTTTATATCCCAGAGAACCATTTGAGTAACAGATGGGAAGCACTGTCTAGTATTCAGTGGCAATGAAAAAAATTGATGTTAATTCAAAGTCTTATAATAGTTTCCTATGTTACTCTTAAATGAGAAGTTTAAGCTATTTATAAAATTGGAAAAGAGTAATATTTTTACTAAAACATGCTTATGATCAGTTTAAAAAATGACACTCTGAATCATGATGTAATTGTATCTTATAGGAAATCATAATTGTAAGTCTGATCAAATTTGGCTGTGAAAATAATTTGTGTAGACTAGGAATTTCAGAAAATAGGTTACTTTGCCTCCACAAAATCTGTATGGTACAACTCAATCTAGAGAGAAAAAGTAAATTTTAAGAAGGGGAATATAATAATACTCTACTAATTATATTATTTGGAATAATAATTCCACTATATGGTAAAAGGTATTATGGAAAATAGATTTGATCAAAATATAAGTTTGAAAATTGCTGTGAAAACTAATTTATATAGATATTAATATTTCAGGATTTCATACTGCATTTCATATGCCAATAAAAATTTTAATTTCCATTAAAAAATACATAGAATATTTCCATTTTTTTCTAGGATTATCTCATAAAACAAGTATTGTGATTAATCACTGTTTATCAATTCTATAACTATATTAGGTTAGACAATTAATCCTATATTTTAGAATCAAAATTGAAAAACAATTGCTTTTTTTTTAAAGATTTTATTTATTTATTTGCCAGACAAAAACACAGCTAGAGGAGGGAACACAAGCAGAGGGAGTGAGAGAGGGAGAAGCAGTCTTCCCACCAAGCAGAGAGCCTGATGCAGGGCTCTATTGCAGGACTCTTGGATCATGACCTGAACCGAAGGCCGACACTTAACAACTGAGTCACCCAGGTGCCCTGAAAAACAATTGCATTTTTCTACAGAATGAAAAATGAGGAAAAGATAGTTTGGGTCTTAACTATTTTAAGAAATAGATCCTCTATATCTAATTCAGCTCTGATAAGATTTTATGGCATATAAGAAATAATACATACAATGATTATGTTATTTTTATTATAAAACCTTATCTTGAACATGACAGATACTGAACTAACACCCCCCATGGGATAACCAACTTAATTTTCAACCATTTTTCAATGTAAATGAGTAATCTAATTATTATTCAATGTTTGCTAACTGGCAGTACTCAATACTATTGAAATTTTGTAAATCTCTTTAACCTATATCTATTTCTAATAAACATTTGTTATGTAGCACAAAATCAAACCTCATGGGAGCAAATATTGGTAACATAATAGCAAAGGAAAGGCATTGCCTAAGCAAACAAACCAACAGAAAGAAAAATGGAGTCTGTCTCTGGAAATTTCAGTTAATTTTCCTTTTTCTTCATTAGAATTTCTTTAAATTTTCCTCTCTTTTGTATTGTGTGAATAAGCATTACAGTGCAAACGGTATATTTTTATTAAAATAAGTTATCTACACAAAGTAAAAGAAGAGGTTAACAATCTGAGATTGGCTATAAAATAGCTCTAATTGAAGTTAAGATAGTAACTCATATATTTTAGCAGTTCTCCTATTCCTTAACAAAATTAAATATAAAATTTCTATTTTCCCTAAAGAGATGTCTTGAATTCTTCCTGGGTTATTACAAATTTCATAAGGATGACCAGAGTGCTTTTGTTTATAAACTGCTCACTTGGGATTTGAAAATACTGAGACTCAGAGAAGTTAATGATATTGTGGGGACTAGATTGCATTTTTAGTTTTCAGTCCACTTCTTATAATTTTTTTTCACAGCATACCATTTTGTTTTTTAAATTGGATAAAATGTTTTGTTTTCTTGATTCCTGCACCTCTCTGGTGACTTTTTCTCATTTCAACTTGAGATTTTTTACTCTCTTTGACTTCCGGAGATCACTGCCTCTGTTTCTTAATATCACCCAGACTAATCCCAAATGATCTTTAAACGTTTCTTTTCCTTTCCTACATATTAAATGTTCATCTTTTCCAGAGTTCTATCTTTATCCCATTGTTTTCCTTGTTACAGGCTCTTCAGTGATTATTTCATTTACATACATGGTTTTAAACAGTATACTTGGTAAAATACTAACATTTGATCCAAAAAGCAAAACAAAACAAAACAAAAGGTGAGTTTAAATATTTAACCTCACTTTCTGTAGCTGAAGGACTTTGGGCAAGATGCTTGATCACTTTCTACCTGATTCTCGCCTACCTTGCACATCCAAAAAAAAAAAAAAAAAAAAATTTGGTAGTTTTAGCAAATGCCTATTGACTTATCTGCCCAGCAACTCTTCCTCTATGTTCTGGAATTTCCTCCCTGTTTTCTTCATCATCTCAATATTTCAGTTGTTGGTACCACTAACTTCCCAGTTGTCAAGCCACACAAGAAAATCACATAAGCATTTGCTGAGCCAGCTTTTCTCCACTGCTGCTATTCCTTTCAATGCTCAGCTTCTGGCAATTGAACATCTGTGTGTTGCAATTCTTTACATCATTGAAATTCTCATTTTTGAAAAGTAAAATGTAGAGAAACTATGCCAAAATGGTTTATAAAAATTCAAAATGTCCAGATATTATTAATCTCAGAGCTAGCAGACTTTATTCTCAAGCACAACAATAAATTTATCTGAGGGTTTATATTCCTAAAATTTAAATGCACATTTTTGAGATCTCTAGTAAGAAAAAAGTTGGCCACTTTGCCCATAGTGATTCAGAGAAATCCTTATGTGTAGCCACAAGTGAAGGCTGCCCTGAACCAGAACCTGCCCAGCAAGTCTTGCAGACTCAGAAGAAAGATTTTTATCAAGTCACCAAGAGTGAATTTATTTTTCTCAAGCAGTTTAAAAAGTCAGAGTTAAAACTTCCTTTAAATAATTCAAAGCAACTTCCTGAAATCAAGCCAGAAGTACAAATAAAAATATCTGTAATGAAATGCCTTAAAAACTTTTATTTGCCTTTTGGTTTGGACAATTCATGAACGACTGGAAACGTCTATGGCATGGTAATTTGCAACTCTGCAGTAGAACAAATTCAATCATACACATGCTGGAAATCTTATATGTGGAAAGGAGACATTTATCTAGGAATTGAGCTTAGCTTATGACACAGCATCAAAAAATTAATATCATTTCCCTCTTCTACATGTGTGTCTGCTCCCTCATTAATCCTAATGTGAGGCTGAACGGTATTACTAAAGATTTCATTGATAGTTTGTATATATAAACTTTGGAAATTTGAATACCTGGAATGGGCTTATAAATGTTTGGTTCTTAATAAAGATAAGAATTTTAAAACCCCTCTCTGAAAATACCACACACACACACACACACACACACACACACACACACACACACACACAAAATGTCGTGTGCTAAGAAAGCTAGTCTTATGGTCATTTGAAGGTAAAATCAAAGTTAAAGGGAAAGAGATTTTTTTTCTTTTTATAGAATAAAAGAACACAATCGTATCTTTTCTAACACCTTCTTAATGACAATTTAAACAGAATCACTTAAAATGACAATTTCAAATAAAACTGTTGTGGTAATTCCTATAATTACAAGATTATACATTTTTCCAAGGTAGTACTAATTATAAAATGTGTAAGAAGAGCAGAAAGAAAGATATAAAAACTACTGGAGTTTTTATGCTCCAACACTAAGACTGAAAATTAAATATTCTATAAAAAACAGCTTTGAGGTATCTCTGTACATACAAATATTGAGATTTCTAGAATGGTGATCATCAAATGTAAATGACAGTCATTTTTGGGTGCTGTGATTTGGATGACTTAAAACTTTTCTCTCTAATTTTCTGCTTTGTTTAATTTTAAAAATGACAATGCAGTGCATTTACTTAGATAACAGACAACTAAAAATAACAAAAATCCTTCCTAATATCTTTATATACTGTAGAGGCAATCTGAAGATGATTTGCTTTACTGTATGTTGTTATCATGCACTAAATACTGTAGAAAGCCCAATTTTCAAATCAATGGAGTTCAATACACAGTAGTTTTTATTGAAATGGGGGTAGGGAGAAAAACATTCTTCATTAATTATTTCTTTTAATGCCCCTTCTCAAGATACACCTAGACTTAAAATGTAATCACATGCTCTGCTTTGTGTTTCATATATTTCTTTTCAGCATTTATTTACTGATGGGCAAAACAAATTAATCTGCCTGATCAGAAGACATGTATTCAATTTAAATATATTACTTGTGATAATAATTATTGATAACATTGGCTTCAGCATATTGATCACTTAATGTGCCAGCCAGGTGTTATTTCGTAGGTGAATAGGTCTATATCTTATAGCTGACAAAAGAAAGTCTAGAGGATTAAATAATTTAGCAAATGTCTAGAACTAGTGAGTGATACAATAATCGGAATTTAAATCTATATCCACCTTACTCTTGCATGTATTACTATTTTTATATTTTCTTCTGAAATTAAAACAGCTAAGCTATATTAAGCTCTTTCTGTGTATCAGATTTTCTTGAAATTATTTCCAGGGATCATTTTCTTTAATCCATGCAAATACACAAAGTAGATATTATTACTATCCTCTCTTTACAGATGAAAATAATTATATTATTTGCCCGTAGTTATTCAGCTAATATTCCCAATGATGTCTACTGATATTCAATTCCATGCCTGCCTTTCTAAACTCTCACCAGAGGGGTATTAGGCCTGTAAACATTTCCCAGACTTTCTTATCAAAGAATTCCTGTTAGAAGGCTTGTATTTAACACAGAATCCAGAAGAAAAGTCATTATTCCACAGTGACAGCTATGGACTGATGCATGGATATCTTCAGAACCTACATTCAGGATTCTGCCTGCAGCCGCTAGACATCTTCCTGAGTCAAAGTTATAGATTTAACTCTAGATATCTACATTATTAACATTTCTACTCTAAAATATTGTGTGCAGATTTGAAAGTTCTATATATGAAGATAACAGTTCTGAGTATCATTTGAGGTTAGATATCAGTGTATTAGTTCTTTACAGCTGCTGTAACAAAATACTATAAACTTACTTACTTAATACATAGAGTATTAAAATGATACAAATGTATTATTTTAAAGTTTTGAAGCTCAGAGATCTGAAATGAGCCTTACAAGCTAAAATCAACATGTCAGCAGAACTTCGTTCTTCCTGGAAGCTTTAGGTGACAATAAGTTTTCTTACCTTTTTTTACCTGCCAAGAATTGCATGCATTTCTTGTTTTCAGCCCCTTCCATCTTCAAAACCAAAAATAGCCAATAAACTCATTCTCTTCTGCCTCTCTTTGTACTTACAAGGACCCTTGCTATTACTTCGGGACTACTCAAATAATCTAATTTTTAACTGGATGAATCTGATTTTTGTGATCTTATATGTGGGTAAATACAGAAACTTTTTTCCAAAAAATGTTGCTTTTCCAAAAAATTATGGTAGCTGTCTGTGGCAGTATTTTGTGGGGATTTCACTATTATAAATATAGAATGTAGGATGCAGTTTCCAAAGTTTTCATTTCATAACATAATTTCTAGCAAGGAAAATTTTGTTCCTGTTAAAGAAAAGTCTATTTTAAAAGTTAACAATATTTGAAGAGATAAAACACATTTCTGAATCCCATTTTAAACCAATTTACACCTATTAGGATGTGTTGCACTGAAAAAGGAAGCATCTATATTTCCAGTGTGTCAAATGCAAATATTTCCTGTATTTTGATGTTTCAGGGGTGAGAATGCTCCTCAGGTCAGCTAAATTTTACCTCATACATGACTAGTTAAATGCAGAAACCCAGTAGTGCCAAGTAAATAATAACTGATTCCTGTTTTCTTATAAGATACATAATTTAAAATAGATAGAAACAGGGAAATGGAGTGCCCCAGAAATACCAATGTAAAATAACCACTCTATAAAAGAAACACTTAATTTTCCTGATTTATGCAAGTTCATATGAGGGCATCAAATCAGAATATTTAGTAGCCAAACAGCTGAGATTCTAATCCCTGTTCTGTCACTTTCTTGCTGCCTGACCTTAACAGTCAGCATCCTCATTTTAAAAATAGAGGTAAAAAATATAAACATTGAATGTTGTTAGGGGAGTTAAATAAGATCAGCTAATTCCTCCAAAACCATTTATTGAATGCCTACTCACTGACAGGAAACTTCCAGGAATGAGGGATAAAGAAATGCACAAATAAGAAAGCCCTGCTCTCTATGAGCTCTCATTCTGGGGTGAGGGAGGCCAGGTAATACATGGATATATACAATATATAAAATATATAGTGTGTCTTATGACTGCTGAAGATGAACCATGGGAGAGGGATACAGAGTGCAGGGGTGTGGTAAAACTCACTGAGAAGCTGATGCTTGGCAAAGACCTGAAGGATGTGAGGAAGCTAGGTGTGCTATTATTTGGAGAACAAGATATGTCCAAAGGGAAGTGTATGTTTCAATGTCTCAAGAGGGAAGAAGCATGGAATTTCTAGGAACGCAAAGAAGGTGAGTATAATTGGAACAGGGAAGGTGAAGGAGTGCTTGACACAATGTAAGTAAAGTGATACCAAATCAGAAAGACTCCTGGGATCATGTTAAGTCTTCATTATTACACTAATAATAAAGGGAAGGTAATGATAGATAGGTAAGCATGGTGGTAATAGAGCTGTATTTGTGTTTTTATTAAAAACCACTTTGACTTCTGCCAAGACAATAGATAGAGAGAGAACAGGAATTGAAGAAATTGAAGAAGGTCGAGTAGTTAGTGAGCTGTTAGGGTGTTTCAGATGAACATGAACTAAGGCTTATACTATTATGGTAGTAAAGAGATGAAGAGCAGAAGCAGAGTCAAGAATGGTTTAGGACTAGAATTGAGATTTGGTGACACAATAGATCTGAGTTATGAAAGAGAAGCTACTGTCAAAGATGATCCCCAAATTTGGCATGAACTACTGGATGAGTGCTGGGGTCATATTCTGAAATAAGGAATAGATAAAGAGCTAGTTTGGCAGTTGGAGTAGAGTTGGAGAAGTGTGCAAGATTATAAGTTTAGTTTTGAAAAATTTGCATTTTATATGTGTGAGATGGCCAAGGAGCTGCTAAAAAAGAAGAAGTTGAATTACATAGATGTGAAGGCGTGGGTAGGACCTGGCCTGGAGCTGGAGGTTGATAACATTTGAAATAATAAACAGCCAGAGAAGGGGTATCATCAGGGATCATCCAGACTTCAACTGGGGACAACAAAATCTGTTGAGGGAATATTGAGGAGAAGTTGAAATTCTGGGCTTCTGATGACTGTGAAGCTGGAATGTGTTAAGACTCAGAGAAGGATTAGGAGGTGAGGCAAAGATCTGTGACACGGAAAAGAATACAGTGAGGCTTTGAGGGATGTGGAATATTTTTAAGGTTAATTTACAATTTTCGCTCTGTAATATCACATGTTGATTTTAGAGATAATTTTATTTTCATATTCTCAGGATTTGCCTTACTATGACTTTATATATTGATAATAAGTTTCACATTTTAACTAAGTACACCAGAGGGAATATAAGGGTAAAAACAGGTAAATGTTATTGAATCTTATTATATTTCTAGAAAATTATTTTTCCAAATAACTATCATCTATTATGATTGTGACTCTTTTGCATATTATATACTTATGAATTTCAAGTATGACTATCACCCACGTGTGCTATATTTCTTAAACTTACTAATAAGAAATGAAATACCTGTTGATAATAAGCAAAAAGGTTACAGTGATAATGGGACTAAAGTACAGAAATATGTTTGTTCTTTTCCAATTAACCTATTTTATTTATTTTTTAAATTTATTTTTTTGATTAACATATAATGTATTATTTGTTTCAGGAGTACAGGTCTGTGATTCATCAGTCTTACACAATTCACAGCACTCACCATAGCACGTACCCTCCCCAATGTCCATCACCCAGTCACCCCAACCCTCCCCCCCCTTAAGAGTAAAGTATTAGTCACTACATACTGTTAATATCCACATCAAAAGTAAACCAATATGCATCCCCATCATAAACAGAAAGCTACATCAAAGAGTCTTAGAATATTTATTAAAGTGATGTTAAAGAGCATGAATAACATATGTCATAGGAGGAAAAGCTTAATCAGGCATTTGGCAGGAACATAAGTCAGGAGTAAAATGTGAAAGTCTGAGTGACTAAGGGAATAATTAATTGAGTGAAAGATTGATAATTTCAAGTCTTACATGATATGTCAAGTTTAAAACGTAACACACCTATATTCAGGTAGAGAATTTCCAGAACTATTGGAATACCAAAGACTATGAGAAGAAGCTATAAAATCAAACAAGAAGCAGAAGGGAAATTATTTTATTAAAGAGTATATTTCAAACAATTTCTCAAACTTTAAGGCCTTGGAATAGAAAGAAAAATTTCATTAAAAAATATAAGGTGAAAAATATTTAAATTTTGAGTACTCAGTAACCATAAGATACTACATGTCCTCTCAGGAGAGATTACAAGAGAATTATTTACTAATTAGCTCATCACATCATTCAGCCTCTGAAATCTAATAGTTACATATTGAAAAACAGAACATACATGGTCAAATAAGACAATTATAATAATTAATAATAATAATTTTGAAACATACATCCATAAAAAACTGAAATGACCCAAATACAAAAGCACCTCAATCTCCTCTGCAATTAGTCACATGCTCAAAAGATGATTCTCCACATTTCCTACCTAGTTAAACCAAAAGAACTCCAACGGAGAGTCTTCAGTGCAGAGTGTGCACCTACTCTCACATCTTTGATGTAAGTAAAAACATCAGTTTCATGTACAGTAAGTTAAACATATTTTGTTCCCCACAGAGAGAATGATATCAATTAGTTTGCCCCTACCTTATTATTTGATTTCTCCTCATCTAGCATAACTTCCTGAAATCTATCCAAGCAAACAAAAAACATTGTCCCATTTTTTACTTATTAAAAATCCCATCTATTTTTGCCTGATCAATTGACTTCCCAACTACTACTTCTATTTATGTCACATGAAAACTAGGAATTTGAGTGGCCTAGTAATCAGAGGAAAATACATTAGGTATGACAATTTCATATTGTGTATGAAAGAGGAAATAGAAATGTGCAAATGTACATGTTATTTATATAGCCCAGACTTAATTTCCACCTCATTGCCTCTTTTACTTTGTGTGTGTGTCCTTCTCATGTTTTTAACCTCAAATTACTTAGGGAGATAATATCTGATAAATAATTAGAATACTAATTATTTTGTTAATAGTGGAATTTTACTTAATACATATAATGCCCTATATGATTTATCCTAAATATAAATCCCAGTAAAATTAATACTAAGAAGGCAATGAAGATTTTCAGTGCCAGCAGTGAGGCAAACAACAGAAAGGAGCAGCTGGGAAAAAGAATATAAAACTCACAGTTCTGGTAGCTTACCAATTTGCCACTCCTCCATGGAAAAAGTTTATTCCTTCACGTCCTTAAATCTGGTCTGTGACTGTTCTTACTAATTATATCACTTCCTGCCTCCTGCAGCCCTGAGCTTCCACATAAGAAATCTAAATAACTCGAGGCACCTGGGTGTCTCAGTTGTTAAGAGTCTGCCTTCAGCTCAGGTCATGATCCCAGTGTCCTGGGAGCGAGTCTTGCATCAGGCTCCCTGCTCAGTGTGGAGGCTCCTTCTCCCATTCTCCCTGCTTGCATTCTCTCTCTCACTGCCTCTCTCTGTCAAGTAAATAAATAAAATCTTTTAAAAAAATCAGAAATCCAAGCAACTCAATTATAAGTCATCCATGAGGATGAACAATGAGACACCACATATAAGTGAAGATGTCGTCTTGGATTTCTAAACAATTGAGCCTTCAAATATTATATCTGGGCACCACATTACACACCTAATGCAGGTTCATAAAACCATGAAAGATGCTAATTTTTTTTCAATCAAAGGATGTTGGGATGATGAACAAACCAATAGGCAACACCATTTTTTTCTTTGGGACTGAAACCAAGAAATGTAGAGAGAAGGTGGAACATAGAAGTCATGAGTAAGCAGAGGAAAATGAGAATTGGTAAGCTAAACCAAGGCTATACAATACATTGGTATAGAGTATGGTATCTAGAGTCAGATGGATTTTTTCTCCAGTATTTACTAGATATATGACCTTGGGCAAGTTATTTAACTTTCTATTCCTTACTTTCCTCATCTATAAAGCAAGGATGATGATATTATATACCTATTTGATATTAATGGAGAAAAATTAAGATTTATAAAGTATCTCATGCAAAGTAAATACTTTAACTATCAATATAATCTATGACCATACATCTATCACTGTGTAATATCAACGTCAAACAGGAATTCTGACTTCACAACAGTCCTTAACTTACTATGCCAAGTTTGTCCTTGGATTGCAGAAAATGTTTCAGTATAGGCTAACACTATTGACCTTAATTGTGTTGGTTAAAAAAAAAAAAAAAAGGAAAAACTTTCAAGTATGCTGAGAAGTAAACAGGAATCATGAAAGTGAAGTTTGGGAACAATTTCTCTGAGGTAGTGTTCATGGTAAATTATAGGATGGAGAGGTTGAAGGCAGACAGGCTACAAAATTAGTATTTTAATGATATAAAAGTTTGAGGTGATGAAGATCTTCATTAGGTGATAGTTGTTGCAAAGAAAAGAAGGGACAAGATTGGCAAATATTGTGGTACAGAAGAAAAAAAAATAGACAAGTTTGGAAGGGTGCGGTGGTAGAGATTATAGACAAAAAATGTCATCAAGATTTTTAAATATCTGAGAACAGAACTGTGACTCATTTAATGAAAGAAAGTTAGGAAGGGGGACTTCTGATGGGAAATGCCGGAATGTATGTGCTCTGTGTCCTGTAAACATCTTTCTGATACTCACTTTATGTTATGTGTTCAAATTTTAATTCTGTGAGTTTGAGAAGAACAAAGTACTTACCAGTCTGACCACTTGTATAATTTAAAAGGTAGTGGCGGTGGGAAAAGGGCATATAAGCAAATGTGCTTCTATATATACAAAATATCCACAGTGGTTTATAAAAAAGCTAATACATTGCTTTGAGAGGAAATGAGTAGATAGTGCCAGGTATTTGAGGGAGTAATTTCATAAGTTACATGCTTTTTATTTTCAAGTCATAATACCATATAAAAGTGCATTAAAAAATATGCCCTTTGGGACGCCTGGGTGGCTCAGTTGGTTGAGCGACTGCTTTCAACTGAGGTCATGATCCCGGAGACCCGGAATCGAGTCCCACATCGGGCTCCCTGCTCGGCAGGAGGCCTGCTTCTCCCTCTTTCACTCCCTCTGCTTGTGTTCCCTCTCTGGCTGTGTTTCTCTCTGTCAAATAAATAAATAAAATCTTAAAAAAAAAAAAAATGTCCCCAAGACAGATTGATTTTTGAGTATGGGACTGAGCAGAAAAATGTGTGGGAGATACAGACATAATAGTTGATCTCAATTAGAGGATACTAAAACAAACAAAAAAAATGGATAAGATCATGAAGACAAAAAATCAAGAAAGAGGCCAGCATAAAACAATTAACTGAAAACACCAACGTATTGGAGCAATTAATTTATAAAAAGAAGCTCTGCAGGATTTTATGACATGTCTTATTGTATGTATATCTGTATTCCATGGGTATTACTATAAAATAATTCTTGTTCTAGATATAACAGTTCTGATTACGTAGAATTATGGATCAAGCCTTTTTCATATGAGATAGAGACTTGTTTGTTGGGAGCCGCTGGGGTCTCACAAGCTGACGGAGTCACCCTGGGGAAGATGGCAGTAGAAGCACAGCCTCTGACTCATGGGAAAAATCACTGACTTCCTTAAGTCTCAGTGAGAAGGTAGCAATAGAAGCACAGCTCCTGTCGCCAGAAAATAACCCCACTAGGCCTGACGTGGTCACAGTGAGGAAAGGGCAGTCTGAGCCTCGCTCCTGCCGATGGTGCAAAACTGGCATCTCCTTCTTTTTTATCAATTGGTCTTTATCCTATAAATAAAGGTCATCATTCTTGGCAGGGCCTCAGGGTGCTCCAAACCACAGGAGAGTTCTTCACTGACACTGCATAAAGTCTTTAGCCCTACTATAAAGACTTCAGGTCAAATCACTAAAGAAGTTTCTCGCAGCACCTTCCCCCTGAAGATATGCAAGATTATAAAACAATTAAAGGCCCTTAAACTAGGAAACAGTTTAGCCCAAGAAAAAGCTTTATCTAAAGATGAGGCACAAACAGGGACAGAACATAAGTTACTACATAATAACTAATGACAAAATGGTGGTTCCCTCCCTGAGGCCTACATTCCATGAGTACCCTTGTTACACAAACACCCACATTCCCTTATATTGGTCTCTGCAATGAGAATGGAGACTCAATAATCAAAGAATAACAAGGTAAAAAACCCTGCCATTTGTACAAGCCCTTGCTAGAGCAGGGCCCCCATGGTGCCTACACACACAGTCATAAAGAAAAGGCCTATGCAAACAACTTAAACCCTACCTCCACAAAATAAGTATCACTTCCCCCATTAGGTTAAAGTGCTAAACAGGATGACTCCTTGCTGATTTATTAATAATCTACCTGATATCTTTAAAGTTTAACTCTATATGTAACTAAGCCTTTTTAATTATCTTGTTGATCAGAATAACTTACCACTAAAAGTCATCTGCTGTAAAAATATTCTGCCTTCTGATGACATGTCACTTGTTGCCTAGAAATAAAAATACTCAAAGCCTGCAAGGAGGAGATGCCTGGCAGGTGATCAAAAGGAATCTTCGAGGCGCTATCATTTGCTGACACCGTCCTTCCTTCAGGGACTCCTGGTTCAGTGACAGCGGGCCTCTGGCTCTTGTTTAAGAAATAAAATATAGGGGGGGTGCCTAGGTGGCTCTGTCGTTGGGTGTCTGAATCAATTTCAGCTCAAGTCATGATTTTGGGGCTGCGAGATCTGAGCCCCTTGTGGGTCTTCATGTTTAGTGTGGAGTCTCCTGGAGATTCTCCCTCTCTCTCTCCCTTTGACCTTCCCCCTGTTCACACACTATAAATACTAAATAAATAAATGATTTTTTAAAAAGAAATAAAATATAGGAACTAAGTCAAAACCATCAAACATGTTTCTAACCTTCTTATCTGTGAAGTTCTTCAATTTTAAAAGTAAACTGTTAACATGTATATATATAAATACAAACCAAAAACTAAATGTAGAAATAAAATAATTTCCACAAAATTAAGTCACCTTTGGAACTAAAACCTGCCCAAGCAAAAGAATATTACCAGCACCCAGAAACCACATTTATGCCCTTCTGGTCACAACCTCCACAAAAGTTACCACTATCATGGCTTCTATCACCGATCAATTGATTTTGCCTGCTTTTCCATCATTATATACTTGGATTTGTTTTGCACATTTATTTTTGTATACAGAGTCTTTAACTTTTATGGTAAAATTTATCCTTTTAAGTATGCAGTTTACAAATTCTCATAAATATATACCTCAGTGTAACTGTCACCAAAATAAAGATAAAGAATAATTTCATTGCCCCAAAGTAATTCTCTGTGTCTTTTTGTAATCAACCCTTTCCCCCACCTCATGTCCCTGATAACTCTGGTCTGACCTTTGTCTCAGCTTTGTTTTAGCAGAATTTCAAATAATGGAATTCTAAATAATATGAATTTGTTTGAGTTCCTATACTTATTATAATGCATTAGAGTTTCTTCCATGATTTTACAAGTCTTAGTCGTTTATTTCTTTTTTCAGATACACATAATTTATTTATGCATCATATAGTTGAGGTATATTTGGGTGTTTTCCAGACTTTGACAATTATGAATAAAGTCTCTATAACATTTCCATATAGGGTTTTTTTTTGGGGACACAAGTCTTAATTTAACTTGGATAAATATGTAGGAGTTAGATTGCTGGGTCACATGATAGGTGAACACTCAACTTTTAAAAAACTCGAAATTGCTTTCCAAAGTGTCTATACCCTTTTGCCTTCTCAACAGCAATGTTTGACTGTTGTGGTTGCTCTTTATTCTTGACTGCACTTGTCAGTTTTAAATTTTGCCATTCTAATAAGTATGTCATGGTATTTTACTGTAGTTTTAATTACATTTCCTTGATGATGTTGGACATCTTTACAAGTGCTTATTTGCTGTCCATATACACCCTTTGGTGAAATACTGCTGAAGTCATTTATCCATTTTTTATTTTATTGGAAAAAAAATTTTTTTTTTGAGAAAGAGATTGAATGGCAGGGTGTAGGTGTAGAGGGAGAGAGAGAATCCCAAGAAATCTCCATGCCCACTGTGGAGCTGGACATGGGGCTCAATCTAATGACCCTGAGATCATGACCTGAGCCAAAATCAAGAGTTAGACACAGAACTGACTGAACCACTCAGGCACCCCTGTCTTATCCATTGGTTAATCAGCATATTTATTTTATTATTATTGTGTTTTAAGAGTCCTTTATATATTTTTGGATAAAAGTTCTATATCTATATTTTTGGATAAAAGTTTAAATATTTCCTCCCAGTCTTTAGGTGTCTGTTTGTTTTGCATTTTCTATATATTATATCTAGCAAGGCAGAAGCTTTTATATCTTCATAAAAAAAATTGTCAGTTTTTTCTGTGATATATTGGACTTTTGATGTCATATCAGCAAGTGTTAGTTTAATACAAGGTGACAGAGAGTTCTCCATGTTTTCTTCTAGATAATAAATAGGTTTTAGTTGTTATATATAGGTCTGTAAATTACGTTGAGTTAATCTTTAAATATGATCCAAGAGATAAATTTTATATATTGTTGGCAATTGTTCCAAAACCATTTGTTAAGAAGATTGCCATTTTTTAATGAACTGTACTTTCACCTAAATAAAAAATCAATTGCCCACTTATTAGTGGGGCTATTCACCCTTTACTTGTATTAATACTTTACACACTTTCATGCACATTTGTTCATATACTCACATAAGTCACCCAGACTTTCTCCAAAAATGTACAAATGATCAATAAGCACATGAAAAGATGTTCAACATCATTTTTATTTTGGATGAAAAATCACAGTAAGGTGCTATATTTCACACCCCCCAAGAGGGCTGTAATCAAAAAGACTATATCAAGTGTTAGTAAGAATAGGAAGAAATTGAAACCCTCATATACTGCTGGTAGGAAAGTAAAATGGTTCAATCACTTTGGACAAGTTTTGAAGTTTCTCAAAATGTTAAACACGGAGTTACCATATGACTTAGCAATTGCCTTCCTAGGCATATATCTAAGAGTATGAAAACATATGTCTTATACACAAATCTGTATGCTTTTATTATAGTAGCATTACTCATGATAACCAACAAGTGGAAATAATTCAAATGTCTGTCAATTGAAGGGTGGATAAACAAATGTAGTATGTCCATAAAATGGAATATTATTCATTAATTAAAAGGAATAAATTTCTTATATATTTTATAACATAAATGAACCTTGAAAACATTATGCTAAGTGAAACAATCCAGTTACAAAAGATTATATACTGTATTATTCTATTTATATAAAATGTCCAGAATGAACAAATATATAGACAGCAAATAGATTAGTGGTTACCAGTGCAGGAAGGGTATAATGAAGTGTGGAGGCTAATGTATATGGAGAATTTGGGGGGATGATGAAAACAACCTAAAATTAAATGCTGGGGATGGTTGCCCAGTTCTGAGAATATATAGTAAAACTACTGGCTTGTACACTTTAAATAATGAATATAAGGTTTGTGAACAATATTTCAATAAAGCTGTTATAAAATGTATTAACATTTGCAAAAATAATATGCATTGAAAATCAATAGATTTCAAATTAACTTAGTATTAATATTCTTTCAATTTCCAATGTTTATCCTGTAATAAATATACAAATTTCATCTGAGAAAATAAGAGATGTATTATAGATTGCTCTTTATTTTCTCCCTTAAACATAAACAAATAGTGGTTATTCAGGGGCAGAATAGCTTGCTTGCTGATATTTACTTTTTTTATCTGTTTCAGGTCCTGGAAGCCCCTCAGCTTTTGTTGACACATGAGTCCTCTTTGTTTCTTTGCCTCCTTACCAATATAGTTCTTCCATTGGCTCTGGTACTGATGTCTCTGCCTAGAAGTCTGGGACTGGGTCTCCTTTTAGTTGTGTCACTGCACACAATGGGACAGTTTTACTACCCAGGAACTAAAAGAATATCAGGAGTTCAAGCTTTGCACTTCGGATCTTCACTTTGCAAGTCTATGGCTTCCATTCCCCATGTTGGACCAATGCTGAAAATCAATTTACTCCCCAAATTCCCAATGGGTATGGAATCAGGAATTCTTCCTTCTTTTTTCCTTTACTCATAGTATAAAATACCTTTTTCTTCACTCCAGGTTTTATGATACTGTAGTTGGGAAAACGGCACAAGATCGTTTTTGTCTTTGTTTTTGAAACCTTTGTCTTTTTTATGGGCAATTTTCTGGATCTAGAAAAAGATAAGACATCATATATAATCTTCGGTATCTTCTCCTCCTTTCTGATTCTGTTCGTAGAAAATAGCTTAATAGATGATTTGTTTATCTTCTCTCCATTCAACTATTTAGAGCTTAATAACATTTTTTACTTCTCTTTTTTTTTTGCATTTATTCAATACAATTATTAGCACTAACTATTGTGCACTGAGTTAGACAGTGTAAGATGGGGAACAATTCCTGTTCTTTGGCCTCAAAAGCTCATAATCTACTTGGAAGATATAAATAGCCAATTTCAATTTCAAATTAATGTAATACAGGAAGTACTATGGGAACATGGAAGAAGAAAGAACTAATTTTGCTTCAAGGAGTTAGAAAATCATGCCTATTAATTTGACAGTGAAGCGTAACTATAACATAACAGGAATTTGTAAAGAGAATAAGGCATAAAGAAACAGCATTCTAGGTAGTGGAGGAGGAAGAAGAAACACAGCGAGGGTGAGAGAGTAAGTTGAAATTAAACGTTCTTATCAAAAATAAGATATTTCTGAAATATATCATTTTTGTCATGTTCTTTAGTCGAACTTTACATTCTTTAAACTTTCAGTTGGAACCTCACTTATAACAGTAAAGGTTTTGGGTTTTATTTGACAGGAACCACTGAAGTGTGATCAAGAAAATAAAATGATATTTATTGTTTAGATTTTTACTGTATTGTGTGGTAATTGGGAAAGACTGGAGGAGATGAGAGGAGAAGCAAGAAGAGATATTTAGGAAGCTCTAAAAATCTCTTTCTAGATTAGAAACAATGGGGACTTGAACAAGAATAGAGGGGGAAATAATAGACTGGTAAAGGATTTGAAATATCAAATATAAGGCTTTTTAATATATTGGTCATTTTATTTCGGATTACTACAAAGGAAGTCTCCTTCGTAATCACCAAATTAATCTTCTTAGCTCCTTAAACCAGATTTACAGCATTGATTTTGTGAATCACTAGGGAAGATAGTGAATGTCATGTATTTTCTACTTTATAAGATAACTTGTATGTTTTGAAACACAGCCATTAGTCATTACTTATGAACAATGAAGATAGCCAAGATTATGCAGCACATACCACCCACTACATGCCACACCATTAAATGTTGGAAGGTGAGTTTAAATTCATCTATTTAAAAAAATAAACTAAAAAATCAACTCATCTGGTTGACTCACAGTTTTATGCTCTTTGGGTAGCCTAATGCATAAGTCACATAAACTGGAACTAATATGGATGAAATGAGGATGGATAGATTTAGCCTGCTAAATTTTTCTCTATTTATCTGGGGAAGGCTTTGCAGAAATCTTAGGGCTTTGTTGGTGGCTGCATTTCTAAATCATAAGTCGATACTTCTCTGTATTTTGTATATTATCTCACTGACAAGAACATAAAGCAAGTTATTTTAGATTGATAAAGAAGCATAATTTGAACATATTATATATTCTGTGAAATAGTTTTTAATTTCAGAATACTCATTTTGAACATTTTTAAGTGTTGTTAATATAAGCTGGCTTCCTAAGGAATAAGAAACTGATTCCCAGTACATGTTAAGTTTCTATCTTCACCTGAAATTTGATTCCAAATGCAAACGTCATGTCTTATACAGTTTTATGTGTTATTAGTGCTGGGTAAATACTTGCTAATTGATTATCATAGTGCATATAATAGCTTGTTGAGTATACACATACTTGTCTTTGGTGTATGGTTTTTAAATCCATAGAATTCTTATTTGTCTCAGTTTGATAACATAATGTATGGTACATGCATAAATCTAGGAGTGTAGCAGGCAGAATTTCAGATGACTCCCAGAAGCATCACCTTCTGTAATTCACACCTTTGTGTAATTTCCTACCCTTGAGGATAGACAGGGCATTATTCTAATCAATGGACTATGGCAAGTTGATGAGATGTAATTTCTTTGATTATGATAATGTCACACCAGCCTCCAACTTTACCAGCAGACTTTCTCCAGAGATTCTCCTTGCTGCACTAAGTGTCAATGTAAAGGAAACATACAAGGTAAGGAACTGTGGGTGGTCACTGGGAGGCAAGGGTACTATCTAGAAGCTGAGGGTAGCCTGTAGCTGGCCATCACAAAAAAAAGCAGGTCCTCAGTTCCTCAGTCCTACTGATAAAGAAAATGAAATTTTCCAATAACACAAGTGAACTTGGAAGTAATTCTTTCTCAGTCTAGTCTCAGGATGAGAACATAACCCAGCAATCCTCTTGATCTCAGCCTTGTTAGAGTTGAGCAGAGGAAGCCAACGAAACCAGGATTCACATCCTGACTCAAGATTTGTGGTAATTTGTTACAAAGCAATAGAAAACTGTTGCGGGAAAGTTGTTTTGATATCCTGAAGTTCCCCAGAGTAAAGTGATTCCTTCTTGCCTAGACAAGAAGAAGTTAGTGTCTGTGGAGGATATTATAAGGTGAAACAGCAGCGGTACAGAACAGAGACCTACGTGGCTTCAGGTTATTTAGGAGAGACAAGTATAGACATCTCATTTTTATGTGAACAGTTACAAGTACCTTATTACCTCTTAAAATGTATACCTGGCTAGGAGACAAGATGGCGGAAGGCCAGGTGACTACATTTCGGGGAGTTCCCTGAAGAGAGCTGAATTCCAGAAAAAAAAACCACTACAAGACCACCGTGAACACTCATGAAATCAGCCTGAAATGTGATATTTCCCACTTCTGGACCGCCACGAGAGACAAGAAACATCGGCAAAAAGGTAGAAACAAATAAGAGGGTCTGGAGGCTTGCCCCCAGAGACAGGGGAGTGGGGGAGGAAGCCCACAGAGCTGAACCATTGAAAACAAATACCCCAAAAAGAAAGTGCTCTGTGAGTGAGGAATAACAGCAGATTTCGGCCTGAATCGGGGCTAGACAGAAACGGGAACACAGCGGAGCTGGGGCAAGGCAAGGACACTTTTTAAAACTTTTTCCCGCCACCCGGTGCCCCCGCGCGCCACGCCGCTGGGCCCCCGCACGCTGCCGCCGGAGCCACCAGGCCCCCGCGCGCCACTGCCGGAGCCACCGCAGCTGCCCTAAAAGCAGCGGGAGTGGATTCCATTTTTACGTGGCTGCCCTTATCTCCCGTTTCTCTCCACACCATGGAACAGGCGCAGACCCCCCCCAGGGGAGACATTTTTACAGACTTGTGTGGGACCGGAGAGGCCGTGGGTCCCAGGGCGCAAAGTCGCACGATCCAAAAGGAGTTGTGGCTTTGAGGTGCGGGAGAGAAACGACAAGTGGGGGCGGGGGCAGAAATCAATATAACGTCTGCACCAGCCCGGCTGTGACAGACTGCCAACCGGGAGGCTGGAAAGAGCCCCTCCCTGTGTAGAGGCTCTCTCTGGGAGGGAGGTCTGGGCGCAGTCATCTTGCTCCGACCTGACTTCCGCAACAGCTGAAAAAAGACGTAAAAGAACAACGCTCCGCTACCAGAGAATTGTAACCTGATAACCTGGTTACCATTGAGACTGGCCTCTAGCAAGGGGGCCAAGAGACTCAGCCTACGTAGGACTGAAAGGGAACGGCACGCCCCGCCCCCAGAAAGCAAGCCAGAATCTCAGGAGGACAACAATCCAATGCAAAACCCCAAATCGGGGGAAAGGCAATTTATTAAACTCCTGGCACTGACTACAAGTACCAAAAGCCCTACAACTCATTGATACAGTTTTCCACCTCATTTACTTTTTTAAACTTTTTTCTATTTTTACTTTTAAAGCTTCCACTTTAAGCTTAAAAATACATTCTCATGGTTTTTCCTCTTTCAATTTTTAGCCCCCTTCTTATCACAACGTGATACCCAATACAACACCCCATAACATTTCTTATTTTTTTATTTTTTTATTCTTTTTTATTTTTTATTTTTTTAAATTTTTTCTCTTTTTTGCCCTAAAATTTTTTCAAACACACCCCTGTAGTTTCTGCTTTTGTTATTGCCTCTTGTTTCCCTGTTCGCTCTTTTTCCCTTTCTTCTCTCCTCTCTCCTTTATTCTCTCTTTTATGTGTACATGTAGATACAAGCTTCAAGTCAATCCCACATCCCTATTCAATACTATCCCTATATACAACCAGTTCTAATCCCCCTATATCTTTTGAAAGTGGGCTCCTCCAACAATAACAACAAGACAAACTCGGGAGTATCTGAAACGCATTCTTTGCCCACAAGGAGTGTCTGCCCTCACCTTCCCACTCTAGTTTGTCAGTGTGTCTGTGTAATTGTCTTTACTTCTATATTATATAAATACTGGTCTTGGGGGTCATATAGGTTGGGCTTCGCTTTTTAATCTCTTCATTTACCCTTGATAACCCTTTTCTTTACCCTGTAGCAGCTTTGTACCATATAAATCCTATCACCGGGCCCCACTCTGGCAGGGGTGTCTTTTCTTGCTTCCTCTCTTCCATTTTCTTTTTTCTTTCTCATCCCTTTTTGGTGGTGAACTCTGGTTGCTCCAAAACCTTCCAACAACCAATCCACCTAGATAGTGGCTGATATATCTAGCCATACACCCCCTCAACCACTCCTCACCACAATGACTCGGAGAAAGAACACTCAACAGAAGAAGAACCCTGAGACTGCAACCTCGGTCACAGAATTACTGGAATGAACATAAACAATATGACAGATACAGAATTCAGGGCAGCAATAGTCCAAGCAATAGTCAATTTAGAAAAGAACATTAGTCTCAAAGTGGAAGCCATAGTAACAGAAGTGAAAGCTGAGGTTAGAAAGGCTTTAGATGAGATGCAATCTAATTTAAATAGGCTAACAGCCAGAGTAAGTGAAGCTGAAGATCGTATCAGTGATTTAGAAGACACACGGGATAAGAAGGAGGAGCAAGAGAAGTCTTGGAGCAAACAACTAAAATCCCAAGAAAAAAGAATAAGAGAAATGAATGATGCCATGAAACACTCCAATATCAGAATTATTGGAATCCCTGAAGGAATTGAGAGAGAGTGAAGCCTAGAAAATATTGTTGAACAAATCATGGATGAAAATTTCCCATATCTGAGGAATGAAACAAATGTTCATGTCCTAGAAGTAGAGAGGACACCCCCCAAGATCAATGAGGCCAGAAAAACTTCCAGGCACATAATAGTAAAATTCTTGAACCATAAAACCAAAGAATATGTCTTAAGGAAAGCTAGGAGAAAGTGATCCCTTACCTATAGAGAGAGGACCATCAGAATAACGTCAGACCTTTCCACAGAAACTTGGCAAGCCAGAAAGGGCTGGCAAGACATATTCAGGAAGTTACATGACAAAAATATGCAACCAAGGATAATGTATCCAGCAAGGTTGATTTTCAAAATAGAAGGAGAAATAAAGAGCTTCCAAGACCGCCAAGGTCTAAAAGATTATGCAACCACCAAGCCAGCACTACAAGAAATACTAAGAGGGGTTCTTTAGAGGAGAAACGAACCCAAGAGTGACACAAAACAGAAATATACAGAGGTAACTTATAGAAGCATGAACTCCATAGGCAACATGATGTCAATACGAACATATCTATCAATAATCACCCTCAATGTGAACGGACTAAACGCTCCAATAATAAGACACAGGGTTGCAGACTGGATAAAACGACAGGACCCATCCATATGCTGTCTACAAGAGACTCATCTTGAATCGAAAGACACTTCCAGATTGAAAGTGAGGGGATGGAAGACCATCTTTCACGCCAATGGACCCCAAAAGAAAGCCGGGGTAGCGATTCTCATATCAGACAAATTGGATTTTAGTCTAAAGACTGTA
>PITA01018395.1:0-7500 GCA_004023965.1 Spilogale gracilis
CTTGGGGAGTGAGAGTGGAGGTGCAGTGAGTGGAGATGCGGGAGGGAGGGAGAGTGCTTGAGAGTAGGAAGGAGGAGTGGGGGGGAGGGGGCGTGGGGGAGGGGGCGTGGGGGAGGGGATAGATGTCCAGAGGGGAGCGGACCTCTTACTGCCCAGAGCTGAGTGTCGCCTCAGCTATTTCTCACCATCGCAGTAAACAGACAGGACCCACTGCATGCAGCAGAAGACTGGTGAGTCACTAGGGGACAGGCACCCCCATGGCCTCCCTTGGGCCTGCGCTCTCCCGCCCCTCGACCTGGGAGGAAGCACCATCTCAGGTCTCACGCTGACCCCTTCTTGGTGTTTCCCAGCGTCCCATTCCCAGAGAAGCATTCGGAAACAGTTTGTATTGTCCTTGCTAGTTTTGGGGAATATGTCTTTCATCTCTAAATGATGTGTTTTCATCCCTTCTTTCCCCTATGACTAATCTCTGATGAGTTTAGGACATTTAGTGCCGAGCGCTTCCTGACTGTGGGCTTTAGACTGTTGTCTTTCCCTGTATCTTGTGTAAGCTGGTCATTCACAGAGAATTAATCACACATAAGCTTTGTTTCTCTGTGGTTTGGTCTGGTTTTTGCAAGACTAATGGTGGTAGTATTTTCTTTCTCCTGTTTGTGACGTCAGCAGCCATTTGAGTTCGATGACTGCACCCATGAATTTGTCAGGCCTTGTCAATTAATAATAATCCAGCATCTTCTTTTGTCCATTGATTTGCTTGGATGTGTCTGGGATGAGGTATTTCTTCGCCTCCATCGTTTAGATACGGTGGCACTGTTCACACCGGAGAGGCACGAGGAGTGAGGTGGCACTGTTCACACCGGAGAGGCACGAGGAGTGAGGTGGCACTGTTCACACCGGAGAGGCACGAGGAGTGAGGTGGCACTGTTCACACCGGAGAGGCACGAGGAGTGGCGGGTTCCCACTTTCCATTTACAGATCTTCAGTGTGGTCAGTTGGTTCCATATCATCCCCCGAAAGACTCTACTCATTTCCTACTGTTGCTATAATCCGTCCCTGCCGACGTGGGTGGCTAAAGACGACACACACACTTACCATTTTGCAGTTTGGGAACTCACAGATCTAAAACGGCTCCACAGCCTGTGTTCCTTCTGGGGGCTCTTGGGACATTGTCCCCCTGCGCTTTCCAGCCCGAGCATGCGGCCTGCGTTCCTAGGCTCCTGGCTGGCTCCTCCCCCTTCAGGAGCTGCACAGCCTCTTCCTGGCCTCTGCTCTGACCTCTCAGCCCTCTCTCTGCGTCCCCAACTCTCCTGCCTCCCTCTTACAGGGACCCTGTGATTGCATCCGGCTTCCTCAGACGACCCAGGAAGACCTCCCCATCTAGAGAGCCTTAAGCTCGTCACATCTGGAAGGTGACCTTTGTCAGGCAAGGTCACAGGCTGGCGAGATTGGGACATGGATATATTCAGAGGACCAGCGTTCCTCCCGCCACAGCAGCCCAGGATTTCACCCCCTGAGTTTTATTTCGAACACATGGATTTAAACATATATGATGGGTTTCAGTCAATTTTAATCTCATTATAGAAATTCCAATCGTCCCTTCCGCCGTTGGCCGGTAGACCCGGCATGTAGCTTCGGGGCTCTCTCCTGCAACCACATACCTCCAGGAAGCTCTACTTGTTGGTTTTTGTGGAAAACTGTATTTTAAAACCACAATCCGCTCATCCTTACTGTATTCATTATTGTCCTTGAGAGTTACCAGCTCAAATTTAGAACAAAGGGTTTTAACTGAACTTTTTTACTTCGCATTTGTTTCCTTTTCCTTCCTTCCTTGCCAAATATTGTACCTCCCGAGACACAGGAGGTGACAGAACTAGGATTTTCTGTAATTATCCACTTTCTCCTGTCTACACCGCAGTGCAGAGCGTCTCACGATGGCAGTCCCTGCCCTCCCACGCGGGTCTGGAGCGGCCTGTGGCCCGCTGTCCCCATGACAGGCTGCCCACGACACCAACATCAGGGCCTGGAGTCACAGCATCTCTTCCCGTAGCCCCTTCCGCAGCTCCTGTCTACACAGAGGGAGGTATTGAATGCTGACCACCAGCACTCAAGTCAATGCTTTCCTAGCTATTTTAGTAATCTGCAGCTCGTTATCCACAGACCCCCCTCCGCAGGAAGGATTTATGAAAGCAATATTCTTGATGTTTTTGTATGTTGGCTAACATTCATCTGCAGCCTTTATGTTAACAAGCAAATTATAATGGGTAAAAATTTTTGATTCAATTTCTTCTTTCCTTGAATTTCTTAAATATGGTACTCCCTTTTTTTTTTTTGCAGAATAAGATTTGCTGTTAAAAATGTCATAACAATATGTTTTTTTTCCCATTATAACTTACCTGGCTGAGAGCCAAAAGACCAGGTAAGTTATAATGGGAAAAAAAACCATATTGTTATGACATTTTTAACAGCAAATTTTCCCTTTGAGTGGAATGTTGTAATGTTGGGCACCCTACATTAACATTTTCAAATATATGGGGTATTTTTACAGTATGTAGTTTCAAATTATGTTATTTATTTATTCATTCATTCATTTATTCATCTATTATTTTTAAAGACATATTATTTATTTGAGAGAGAGAGAGAAAGCATGGGGGGGGACAGAAGAGAGAGGGAGAAGCAGACTCCCCACTGAACAGGGAGCCTGATGTGGGACTCGATCTTAGGACTCCGGGACCATGACCAAGGCAGAAGGGAATGCCTAACTCACTGAGCCACACAGGAGTCTCTTGCTTCAAATCCTTTTATTTTTTATATATATATATATATATATATTTACTTTTTGTTTATTTATTTGACAGAGAGAGAGATCACACCTAGGTAGAGAGGCAGGCAGAGAGAGAGGAGGAAGCAGGCTCCCTGCTGAGGGCAGAGAGCCCAATGCAGCCTCGATCCCAGGACCTTGAGATCATGATCTGAACTGATGGCAGAGGCTTAACCCACTGAGCTACCCAGACGCCCTCAAATCCTTTTAAAATAAAAATTATTTCAGAATAATTTTTTTGATTATAGATTTTACTACTTGTTTTGTTTCTTTGCTTGGGTTTCCTTTCTTAGGGACTCCTGGCATACATATGGTGGAATTTCCTTTCTAACTGGTCCCTTTACCTCTTATACCTTTTCTCTCTTTCTTCATTTCTTATGATTTTGCTCATTTTCATTCTCTAGGATCATGACATCATCCGCTTTTCTAGTTAGCTCCTGTGTGCATTCTAGTTCAGCGTCCGTTCTAGAGTGACATTCGTCCATTTCCTTCCTGGTTCTTCTCTACCATACTGTCTAATTTCAGAGTTTTTTTCTTACAGCTCTCATACATGTTATTTTTCACACTGCGTGCCATATCTTAGTGCTTTTCACCTTGTTAAATAGCAGATTATCCTGTGAGTTTCTCGGGGCGTGGTTTTCTGGAATGTTCTCTCCTATCCATAGGTGACTTTTTGGTCTGTTTTCTTAGTAGGCCAGCTCACCCTGGTACTTTCCGTTGTACATTTTTATGCAAAATCAGTTCGTTCAAACTTTTAGGAAAGGAGTGGTTGTGTGGTTGGGATATGTTCAGTTTGTAATTCAGAGCCCCCTCGCCCCTTGTTTGCGGGTAGAATTCAGAGTACGACAATTGTTTATGAGACCTCTTGGCTTTCCCTTTCTACTTTTATCTAGAATTTTTATTTGTTTCCATTTTTCCTATCCCACCAAATTTAGATCCTGTGTCCAGAAATTCACCCTGGGTGCAACCTCTTGTCAGGAAGACAGACGTAACTGCAGTTTCCAGAGCCCCCTAGTCTCTTAGGCCTCCCTTCCACGCCTTCCTCCCACCAAAGAGCGATGCGGCGACATCTTTCCCAGTTTCAGCTTCTCCTCTCAAATTCTGCACTGCTGGGCGCAGCGAGTGTCTGTGGCTCATCCCGCCAGCTTCTGCGGCCCAGGCTTTCCCAGCCAAGGGCAGCTGCGCACAGATGCGGGGAGGGGGCATGCCTCTGGCATCACCGCTGGGTTTCCCTCTGGGGATTGTTCCTGCACTTGACATTTGCTGTCTGGGGAGTCCCATGATGGTCTTCTAATTTAGTGGTGCATTTGGGGAGGCTGGCTACCACCTGCCCAGACGACCCAAGACGGCCCCGCACGGAGATGTTTTCAGCAGGAACCGGCAGGATCGGGGTTGTGGTTAGTGACACCCCCACTGCGGCCTGCGTTGGGGGCTGGGGGCAAGAGCAGAGAGGCCAGCAGGAGGCAGTGGGCTATTGCAGGGGCCATGGGATGGGGCTCGAGAGCAGAGCCATTCCTTCTGAAGGGCTTGCCAGGGTCGGGGAGGAAGTGAAGGAGATGAGCTTAGGGGTGAACATGAACCCAATTTGTGGTCCTTTCCCAAGACTGGAAATGCTGGGGAACGTAGATCAAGGCAAGGACTGGAAGAGCTGTTTATGACACATTCTGCCTGAGAGGCAGGTTAAGCACCCGGTGGAAATGCTAAACAGGAGCCTGGCTATTTGAGCTTGGACCCTGGACAGGAGCTCAAGCACGTGCACAGTTATTAGCCGGGGCTGCTTTATTTATGTGTATAAGGGAATTGGCCCTGACGTCAGCAAAGAAAAACTAGTAATAATAAAAAAAGAAATGAGCTACCAGTGGGTTTCCTGCAAGAGAGGTATAAAAGATATCTTCTCTGGAAGCCACAAGGAAAATTGTACGTCAGCTTACTTAGATGAGAGGTACCTGGCCCAGTTTAGTGAAGGTGAGCATGTTCGAGGGTGGGGAGAGTGAGACAGATCCAGCGGTAGTGAGGAACACAGTTGGTAGAGACTAGCAGCTGGCGGGATTTTGCATGCGAGGAAGCAGACATCCAGGCATGATTTCTGTCCCTGGGCATCAGAGGCTCAGTGGAGCCTGAGCCAACCACAGAGCTGGACAGCAATGCAAGAGAGAGGGTGAAAGTCTTCACCGTCTTCAAAGAAAAGGCTGGGGGTCAACTCTGCATTTCCAAATGGATCTTTTGCTACCACTGAGAATGGTGATAACAACAGAAACTTTAACTCGGTTGCTTGTATATGTGCCCACTTGCTTTGTGAAAACTTCCTGCCTACAACACAGGACATAGGATATAGTTAAGAAACTCATTGACTAGTGGTTGCTCAGGGTGCTGGTGACACCACAGGTAATTACAACTGTCAAACTCATTAAACGGAACTCTGGATATATGCATATTCTATTGTATGCCGATTAGAACTGAACAAAAATAATATCCATTAATCGATCCAAAGACATGAGCTGTTGATTACGAATACTATCACTTCAACAAGATCAGAGGGTTCACCTGCACACGTGAATACACTTTGCAGGTGACAGTGTACTTCCCCCACTATCCCTACCCTCACCTCTGGGGGCAACAACCCATCTGCAATATACACTGTTGTAACAAAGTCTGTCATAGACATCATCGAGAGGATGGGTAGCATCCTCTGTTGGAAGCAGGACTTGGGGTTAGCACACTGAGTTGAAACATGACAGAGGAAAGATTAAAGTAAAGATAACATCTCATTGAAGGAGTGAGAAAAAGCTCTCCTGGATGGGGATAGGTCAGTGTTAGGCAGGATAAGCAGACTTGTAGACGTTTAAATATGGGCAGAGAAGGAAAGACTTAGATCAGACCACCCAGAATCCAAAGTGGCTCCCTGACAAAGGTGCCAGCACTGCTTCCGGAAAATATTTAAGTTACTGAAATACTATGAGACATTTATGACATGCTTAGTTACTAGCCTTATTCCTGAGACACTTACAGGTCTCTCACCAATAGTATAGCTTAAGCGACTGGGCTTGAGTGTGCTTTAAGGGTTATGGAGCTCACATAGATAAAATGTTCAGTGCAGAGCTATGCACGTTGAGATTTGGTTCTTAATAGATGTTTGTAATGATCATCCACCAAATGGTGTGGCTAGGGCTCATACACACACAAGGAAATTCCCACCAGAGTCCACAGACTGAGTCCAAGAGCTACTGTGTGTAAATTGTCTGCAAAATCTGTGCATAGGATCATGAAGAATTGGGATGAAAATTACCCCCAAATCTCTGAATTCAAGCTTCTCATCCTCAATGAGAACAGTGCAGCTCATGGCCAAGTACTCAGTTTCTTAGCTGAGATGAAATTGTGCTAGAGAATTAAGTGAGGACTGCAGCCCTCACCTGTATCCTTGGTCTGAGTTCTCTCCATAGATGTTACCCTCTCTGTCTCCACAAACCTCAGCCTTAACCTGAGACTGGGAGCTGTTGCTCAGAGATAGCCTGTTGCCACTGCCACCCCCAACACCCCCAACACCAGCCCCAGCAACACCATCACCGGCAACACTGCCACTGCCAACACCATCACCGCCAACACCAACACCTGAACACTAACACTGCCAACACCAACACCCCAACACCAACACCCCCAACACCAACACCCCCAACACCAGCCCCAGCAACACCATCACCAGCAACACTGCTACCGCCAACACCATCACTGCCAACACCAACACCCAACACCATCACCACCAACACCAACACCCGAACACTAACACTGCCAATGCCAACACCCCAACACCAGCTCCAGCAACACCATCACCAGCAACACAACCACCGCCAACACCATCACCACCAACACCAACACCCTCACACCAACACCATCACCGCCAACACCAACACCGCCAACACCACCACCAACAACAACACCGCCAATAACACTGCCAACAACACTGCCAACAACACCGCTGACACCAACACCGCCAACACCGCCAACAACAACACCGCTGACACCAACACCACCAACACCAACCCTGCCAACACCAACACCACCCCTAACACCAGTACCAGCCCCAACATCAGTCCCAGCAACACCACCACCACTGTTACCACCCCCATTGCCATCACCACGTGGAGGACAGGTCTTTTCCTTCTCGCCCAGCTCAACCTCATAACTAGCCTGTCTAGATTGACACCATCATTAAAAATAAACAAGGAAATATATGGGGGTTAAGAAACAAAACAATCCATCTTTTTAAGTAGACACAGGGTCAAATATCTTTCCCATGTAATAAATATATTTCTGACATATTGTTCTTAAGGCAGAAATGAAAATTCCCAAATTCATCTTCAATTCCTCATAATTCCCATCATTCTATTCAAATACTTCACATTTAGCTGTAAGATCTGACTCCCCTCGGGGTACTTGGGGGGCTCAGTCGTTAAGCATCTGCCTCTGGCTCAGGGCATGATTCCAGAGTCCCAGGATCGATCCCTGCTTCAGGCTCCCAGCTCTGCACTAAGCCTGCTTCTCCCTCTCTCACTCCCCCTGCTGTGTTTCCTCTCTAGTTGTGTTTCTTTGTGTCAAATAAATAAATAAAATCTTAAAAAAAAAAAAAGACTTGACTCACCTCTCTTTGGTCAAGGTAATTTGAAAAATTAAATTTCAAGAAAGAT
>PITA01018395.1:10000-40487 GCA_004023965.1 Spilogale gracilis
GACTTTGGACAACATCTGTGGCTCACTCTTCTCCCCTCAGACCCCAGGGTTCTAAATTCAGAAGAGGTTCTGAGCTGGACGAGGGACACATGTTATAAAAGAGTGAGAAAAGTGGGAAACACGCGTAGTCTGCATTCACGAGAAAACAGCACCTTTCGAATCCACACATATACACAAAGATGTATGTTTACATGCATGTGTATTATTCTGTCTCCTTCCACAAGGAATGCAGCAATTACAAGCTGTTTTGGAGGGAGTTTGTTTAGATATGGACATTGTTTTTTTTTTTTTAGTCTATGATTTGAAAAACAAATGTGCAAAGATTTTTAATTCCAGAAAGATGGAGTTGGGTATACTCTCCTTGTTCTTCCCATCAGTTCAGCTAATAATTCTGAGCATTACACGTTAAACACACATATAAGATTGAAGAGTGGAAAGAAGAAAGCAGACTGTCTAGGAGTTCAGGGCCATGGATGGAAATGGTGGTGAATCCCTGGATTCTTCTCCTGTCTCATAGATCCCAGACTTGGAGATCAAAAAGTCCTCACCCCAGAAATACCAACAAGTGCAGATGAACAGCCAGCTCCAAGAACAGGCTGTTGAGTAGCCAAAGGGCTGGGAAAGGGGCAGTCTTCCAGGGCAGACGTTATCAGACTGTAGCCACTCTATGTCCACCAAGCAGGACAGAACAACCTTAGGGTTCCAGCCTTCCTATAACGGGAACTCTTCCCTGTCCTGTGGGCTGGTGTCCCGGAGCTTTCCTCCCGTCACCCAGGGTAATGAGCACACCCCATTCCACATGTCTGCCGAGGCCGTGGGGAGCAGGAACTCACATCCTGCCTGGAATGAGGAACCCCCACTTTCTCCATGGAATCTGCAATAAAGCCTGCCCAAATAGCATACTCAAATAGGATCCAGAATCCCTTAGCCCCGTGCCCATTATGTCCAGAAGAACCACAGGAAATTCACAAAGTAAAAACACAAAATAAATATTAAAAACTCCATAGATAACCTCAACAAAAGAAAAGTAACAATGCAAATGGAAAAGAGGAGGAGAAATCACCTGGTGTGAGTAACGGAGCGAACATGAACTGGAGAGAGGGTGGGCTGGAAACACATTTGAAGAGATAATGGCTGAAAACTTCCAAAATTGGGAAAAGACAGATCTACAGATTCAAGATGATGAACGAATGACAGACAGAAAGAACCCTCAAGAAACATGTGCCATGATGCACAGAATGTGAATCCTGAAGATAAGGATAAAACATCCTTCTCCTGAGTTCCAAGATCTCCCAAGGCTCTCGTCCAGCCCTCCAGGAAGGAGCCCCACACTGTGAGAGTCAAGGATGTCCACCTACCGCAAGAACCCAACCCAGGCCCAACGTGGTGCGTATTAGTCATTTCCAAGAGCTCGGACTTTTGGTGGTGTGTCAGCACACGGGACGCTGTTTCTTCCTCGACAGCTCGGAGCACTGAAGGTTGCTTAGTGCTCACACGGGAAAGCTTCTTCTCCATACAGAATCAGCCCCGTGCTCCTTCCGTCCTACAGATAATTGGGCGAGTACTTACCGAATCTCATGGAATCTAATTCCTCAATAACAAAACCAAATGTTACAAAGCTTTGTAGGAACTAGATAATGGTTAAGAAGGAGACCTGTGCCCTGTGCAGTGTTAGTTCACTATTGGGCCATCGCGGTCCTGAGAATGCAGGTAGTGCAGTGCATTACCCTGGTCCGTGGCTTAACCGTTTTTTGTGGGATGTGAATCACTGGGACCATTCTTTATAGCTCCGAGGCACGTTTCCGGACTGTCTTCCTGCCTACTTCCTGAACAAACATCTTCAGTAACCACATCTATGCTTTGCCCTATTGAACAGTGTGCGTAGTGTGGACGTTGTTGATCAGTGTCGAAGGGAAGAGACCATCATACTGCAACCTGGTAGAACCCCATGTTCAGCCCTGAAACTCCAGGTGGGAGCCCGTCTCTGACCTGGAAGGCTGGACATTCTGCACAGCACTGCCCACGCGCACAGTACTCACCAGGAGGTCTAGAAGAAAGCACACCACCGTTCTCAGAACTAACATCCCGGCACTACCGTCCTGAGCTCATCCGCCAAATCTCTCTCCCTGGTCTGCCATTGTTCACAAGAGGATCGTGGCACCCTGTGTTGGACAGAGAGTGTGTCTTACAAGCATGGGAGGATATTTGAAATAAAATATTGAAAATTAACCTATATGATAATTAAGGTTTATGCCAGCATGGCTTTAAAAATGTTTGTTGATATTTGAGATGAGAAGATAAGAGAGGGACTAGTGACATTTTGCTTTCATATTTCCAGTTTTATTTCCTTAAAGAATTTTAGGATTCTTTGTGATACGGGCATTTCTTCTACACTTTCTTTAGGGCACAGGCTGTCTCCATCTGTGGGGAACTGACCTCTCCAACAGAGCTTTCAGAGTTTTTATAGTTTAAAATTAAGAGTATTTCATATGTGTCTAATTTAAAAATTGTGAGCAGAGACATTACTTACCAATATTGAAAGAAAGACACCACTGGTGATTTTTAAGGACACACAAAGCTTCTTGAAACATCTATGGTAGTGCTATCAGAAGTCTAATTTCTTCAATGTATAAAAAGATTGTTGTTTAAAGACTGGAGATCACAAGTGTTGCCTTGCTTTGAAACAGATATTTTGAGTTTCAATATGCTTTACCTTGATGTCATATAGATTTGTGTGTGTGTGTGCATGAAAAAAATGTACTTTATGAATCATGTGTATTTGTGATGAAATTTGAATTGGTTCTGGATTTTCATTATCTAGTTTTCCTGATATAGTTTATTTGAGGAACACATAGGCAATATGATAGAAGATGATTTAATTTCCTTTTATTTTTCATTCTTTTAAAGTTTTTATTTATTTATTTGAGAGGGAGAGGGAGGGAGAGAGAGGGCTGCCATAGGGCAGAGGAGCAAAGAGAGAGGGAGAAAAGAGCACAAAGCTGGGCACGGGGCTCGATCGCACAGCTCCGATCGTGTTCTGATCATGATCAGAAGTGCGACAAGAGTCAGGCGCTCAACTAATTTCCTTTTAAGAACACTTCCAAGTCATGTCAGCTATATTTCTGGATATGTTAATGAAATAAAAGCTGTATGACTGTGTCCAATTTCCCAGAACATACATAAAATCCCTCTCGCCAAGAGACAAGACTAACGGAGACTTTAATCTTTCCTTCTCACAGAAGGATCTTGAACTCCTGTATAGAGCAAAGAAAGCACTTAAATCATTATTGTTGAAATGCTTTGGAACCATATAAGTGATATTATGTTTATCAGACAGATATTGAGAACATCCTACGTGGCAGGAATTATGTTGGGTGCTGAGAAAATAATGACAAGTAAATTTAAAAACACATGCACAGTGACCCAATCCCAGTCGAATACAGGCAGGAAACCTGTAGTCCTAATAAGAGCAGAGTGGAGATACAGTCAGGCCAAGCCTCGGGGAAAGGTCGGAGAGGAGAGGAACTGGCTTTGCATGACATCCTCATGTCAGGGATGCGCCTGGCCAGTCTGAAGGGGTTGGGTGGGTGGCCAAAAGAGGGCATCACTGGGGGAAAGAGAGCGAAGCCACCGAGAGCCTTTCGCACTCCAGGCATCTCTCCACCTTTGCAGCATCGGGGAACGGTGCCCCTGGGATGTGTGGGAAGCCAGGTAGGGACCAGACATGCATGGGGTGAGTGCAGTGGGCTTTGAAGTCAGATGACCACCCGTAACCGCCAGCTCACCAGCAGCCCATCCCCTGCTCTGAAAGGGGAATTTGCAATCAGACCTACCTTATGAAATCCTTGATCATGATAATTACCATGGTTATTTGGGATCTGGTAGGACAGATAAGAAACTTTAAATTGCAAAGGCCCAAAGAATCTCAGAGTCCCCTGTTCTCCCACGGGCAGCTCCTGCCCGCAGAGGTTGCTCACGAGCCCGAGGCCAGAAGCCAGGGCCCAGCGAGGCCCTGTGGGGGCTGCCGGGCTGGAGTGGGGGCACCCCACGCAGCTGTGGGGCTAAAATGTCTTTGATGAGTCCAGTGTGGCAGGAGTGTTACCTTAACCGTTTCTGATGCTCCCCACAGGACCCTGCTCTACATCAGTGGGATCAGTGCCCTGTCATGACTGTGTAGGTCCCATCAAAGACGAGGAGAGAGTTGGGAAGACACTAACATACTCTTTCAAAGCTAGAACAAAATTCTAGGAAAATAATAAAATACAAAAAACCAATGCACATGTAGAAGCAAACTTTGTTGATGTTGATGATGAATGAGTAGAGCCTCTTAAAGCGTGTTTATTGAGATATCATTGACATAGAGAAAATGTGTATATTTACCATGTGTGATGTGATGTTTTGTGGACAGATATGTCTCCTTGAGCGACGGTCACCACAATCAGGCATATGCGATCAGAATATCCATCACTTCCCATAGTCACCATTGTGTGTGTGTGTGTGTGTGTGTGTGTGTGTGTGTGTGAAGAATGTAGACTTTAAATAAAAAGAAAGAAAAGGGCTATTCCTGCATTAGTATCGGACCTAGTGTTCTGACCCGGATCCACTTGTTTTTAGCACGGGCATTCTCTCCCCTCTCTCGCACGTACCCAGGAACATGGAAACACAGACCATGCTGCATCTACCCATTGGGCACATCTTTGCAAACTTAATCCTAACGATACTAATCTATTTACTGAGAGTAGGAAAAAGAATAAATGTTACAACAGATTAGAATTTCTGCTCTCTATTTAACTGGGAACCAAATTAGTGAAAATCAGTTGGAGCAAATTCAGTATCTCAAAAGGGTTCTGCGGGGTTTTTTTGTTTGCTTGTTTTGGTTTTTGTAAAACAGGGCACACAGAGATGCTTTTTGAAACAAATGTAAGGTATGGGATCCTGGAATGCAGAGGAAAAGACATATTTGAATGAATGCCTTTTTAAAAACCTTTCAGAAGGAGGGAAGGCATTTCGTGTGTGTACAGAAGGCTAGGCGTAGTAACTCATGTTTTCATACGCGATCTCTCATCTTCATGAACTCCAGTGAAGCAGATGCTGTTATCCCCATTTTACTGTTAGAAGAAGTCTCTAGGAAGAGTGAGGGTGGACACAGCCCGTGACCTTGGGGCGGGACTTCAAACGCATGTCTGTCTCTAAATCCCACGGCGAAGGGTGCCGAGGGCCAGTGATCACCTGTGAGGAGTGAGAACAGATCTTAGTTGAGAACACAGGCCCTTGGCTCTCATGCCTCGGTGCACTTCCTTATTCTCTCAAATACTCATTTCCTTTATGTCTAGAACGTGAATAGAGATTTACTATAGGATTAAATAAATAGATGTGCAAAACATAGTGCGATATCCCAAAGAAGTACGTACAATTATTAAGGCAAATGTTTGATGCTTCTCATGACTTCACTATTTTTATCAGCTGAGTATTTTTTTGTGTGTGTGGGTTTTTCATTTTGCCTGCAACTTTAGCTGCATTTTACAGCTCTGGCCTATGAGATTTCTAAATTTAAGTCCTGGTCCCAGGGAAAGGGTAATAAAGAGGCTTTGGTGGGCCCAGGAATCTAGTAAAAAAAAATAATAATTGTGCCCAGCCGTGCACAGTTTTGTGACATTTCTGAGAATGCTAGGGTATATATCTATTCAGAACTATCTGAACAGAATATTTGCATAGATTTTTATTTTGTTGTGTTATTAGTAACTTCCAAGATAGTTCTATTTGGGCAAAGAGACAAAGGAAAAATAAACCAAGGGGTAAGACATAATACCCTTCTATGCCATGGTTAAAACCTCCATAGAAGTAGTCTAAGCTAATTTTTTACTGATAATTTGAGGCCTATGGTTTGAGTAAGATCATTAAGCTTTATATTACTACCTATGTTTGCTTTTCCTTTCAAAGCAAAAACGGGTGGACTCCACAGGTTTGTGTTCTCATGATCAAAAGTAAGACCAGGTCTTCAAAAATGACCCCGTGCTCTACTTTTGAAACGTAAAGAACAGCTTGACTCTCGGGAGACTGGTTGTATCGAATGGGCCCACAGCCGATGCTCAGCCTTTCTGGGCACGCAGTGAATCTCTCGATTGGTTTAACGCTAACATCTGGGGCTACTTATTTTAATGAATTAGGACTTGCAGACAAGTTCACAATAAGAAGAATTCTGTCCCAGAACTCCCATGGCTATGAACTTCTCCTAAACCCATACCTTGTAGGAGTGGGGTCAGTGAACATTCTCGCAGCTTCTGTGAACTTGTCTTCAAGTCTTTCATTCCCTCCCGGTGGGGTTTCTGTTGGTACCAGAGCAGCACGGGGAACGGCCAAGGTAGCAGAAGCCATGGGCCCTCTGCTCAAGTGTGTGCTCATCTGGGTGACCCAGCATCTGCTCCATGAGGAGCTTTGTCAGGGTCTTGGTGAGAGAGGGGCTGCCTCGGGCAGAAAGTCCTTCTCCCTCTGCCCTCCAAGAGGCTCCCTCTCCACACCTGAGAAGAAGGAAAGGTAACCACGGGTCTTCCTGGTGCACCGTGACGATCACCCAAGACAGCCTATCTCTGAAATGGTGACGGTGCGTCTTTTGGACAGGCTGTCCCGGGTCACCCTTCTCGCTTCTCAGTACTGGAGACGCAGTCGAGCCTATGGCGTTAGGGCAGCGCACACGGCACCCGGCACACGGGAAGCTCTCGGTGTGTCGTTTTGCGTGGGTGGCATTACAACCACCAGAACCCAGGAGACCCACTGTGTTGTCGGTCTTGCTTACTCTGTGTCGCCTGGCACTCCCCATGTCCCGACTTCTGCGGCGGCCGTGGCGTGCCCTCCCCTCCCACGGGCAGGCGTCTCCTCCTTGAACCAGCCTGGCCGGTGTCTTGCCCAGATCCCAGGTGGAGGACTGAAATGCCTGCGTGAGAAGGACCAGACCACCTTGAGTTGGCCCGCGGGGTTCCACAGGGGGTCATGCGTGAGGACGTTCCCTGCGGGCCTGGGAAGTGTGGCAACATCGGTGCGTTTTTGCCTCATTTCCTGTCTCGGGGGAATCTGAGGAGCTGGGGTCACGTGCGTGAAGGGGGAGCTGAGGGGGGGAGGTGGAAAGAAGGGGTGTGGTGCTCCCCCCACCAAGCGGTTAGAGGGCTGCGACGGCAAGAGCACGCGTTCCGGCCATGGCTCTGTGCCGAGGTCCCCCCGCAGCCCTTGCTGCAGACAGTGGGGTCCTGGGGGTCCGCTCACAGCGGTGGCTGCTCTGGGCTAAACCACTGGCTGCCGGAGGGTCAGGCCCAAACTGAAGAAAGGTGTGTGTGTCTCTTGGCAAGGAGACAGCTTAAAGCCGTCTGTAAGACTTACTCAGGACCCGGAGAGCTGACCTGACTCCTCGCACCGCGCGAGTCGCACGTCCCTGAGATGTGCGGTCCTCCACTCCACGCTGCATCCGCACCTGGTTCGTCGCAGCAGGTGTGGAAAGGACGTCGCTCGCATCGCTCACCGCTCCCCCATGCGCTGAGGTTTTATGTTACTTCCAAGCTTAGAACATGGTCATCAGAAGTGTGGGCGATGCAGATGGGGGTGGACATTGAGGGATTTTCCCACGGCCTCACGCGCTTGTTTTTCACATGCACCCTGAGCCACGGATGCTAAACGCTCTGTTGGCGGCAGGGAGAGCGGGTGAGGCCAGCGGGCGACCATCCGCACAGATGTGCGCAGGCCAGCCTGAGGGGTCTCCCGCGGAGGTCGAGGGGAGGGTCCCAGAGGGGTCTCCCGAAGAGCTCCATGGGGTCCGTCTCGGGTCACGCCTGAGCCAGCAGAGCGGCGACTGGAAGTAGCTGCACACGGCTACCCCGCTGGCTGCGGGGTCCTGCAAGGAGGTCAGAATGGTGGGCACATTTACAAAAAGAAGGGTGAGACTCCGCAGGAGTGGGAGGTGAGCAGAGACCACATCGTGGAGGGGCCTGCTGGCTGGGCGAAGGAGCACGGTCGGGGCCCCACAGGCCTTCACTGTGTCTGCTCTTGAGAAAATGCAACAGGGCCCGGCACCTCTCACCCTCCTCACACTCAGAAGCACCTGCACTCTCGTGATAAATGCGGTTCTCTGGAGATTCTAACGCTCTGCTCGGTGTTGAGGCACTTGTAGGTGCTTAAGAAATAGTTTCTGTTCCGTGGAAACCATAGTGTTCTTTAATTTATGTCAGCCTTGGACGAATTAACAAAGTGCTTTAAGAGATTTTGGGGGAAATATTAAATAATCCATCCAATGCATTCAGTAGGAACAGCGAATGTCAGAACAGTAGACTCTCTATCTACTTGCTCTAGCAAGCAGCATTTAAAGTTGAGTGTTAATTGTTTGGCTTAAAAGTCTAATTTATTTTTCACTGCTGAATTAGCAATACTTAGGCGTATTATGCATATGCTTTGGTAAAGAGAGCAGATTAGTTAAGCTTTAGCACATGATTCTGAGAGGTTTGCGTTGAAACTGAATGTGCACAACACAAGACAGCCGACCCGTAACAAAGGCGGGAGTCATCGTCACATACAGTAGGTGTCTGCTTCGCGCTTTCCTGAAATTATGGAGCTTTATTCATAAAATATTTAGACACCATATTTATAGCTGTTACTGTGCAGAGCCAGCTGAACAAATTTTGTCTCCAGAAGCAGATGAGTTCTCAACTTGTCAGACTTAACCCTGCAGCCCATATGCTCACAGATTTCTGAAGGGTTCATGACTATGAAGTTAGTCGCTTTCATATTTTGTAGTTGCAATCTAGGACTTGATGGGACTGTACACAGAATGATGAATTCTAAACTATGCTTATTAACTTTGCATAGACCTATTAGAACAAAAGTTCCTTGTGACATCCAGAGGGTTCTTTACTGAGGTCCATGGACCTCCAGAAATTAAGTACGATTGTGTATAAGAAGGTTTAAATGTACATTGAGCATTCTGGGGGGCTGAAGACATAAGAATTTCTTCAAATTTTCACAGAGCTAGCTGATGGAAAAAAATGGGCAAAAACCACTTAGCTCTTAGGATAGAAACTACTTAATACTAAGAACTAGAGATGCATTTGTAGCAATAAAGAAGCGATTCAAGGAAAATGATGCATTCTGACTGCAGCTCCAACACTGATTCTAATGTGAGTTTGCACACATTTCCAGAGACTCGGACATTGTCAGAAATCTGGCCGAGAATCAGGTCTGCCAAGTACACACAGATCTCTGACTACAAATAATCACGCTATTAAAATAGCGGGAACATTAAGATAAACCTTAACATCTCTCAGAAGGGGGCAGCAAACCAACGACAGCACTCTGGTGAGGAGGAGCCACCTTCCCATTTATCCACATGGCAAGCGCCCTGAAACAGACTGATACTTTCAAAGAAGAAACGGAAAGGCACTCTGTGTGGAATATGCCCAATGATGCAAAAATAAGAAAATAAGATCTTTGATTTTATATCATTTTCCATATTAAAAATTGTGAAAAGATAAATGCAAATATCATGAAGGTATTTACTGAGGAAGACAGGTGACTTTGACTGACAGGATATTTTTAGTCTTTACTCCATAAATTTTGGATTTCACAACAGTGTTATTACGGTGATCAAAAAACAAACAAAAAAAAAAAAAAGAAAGAAAGAAAAACCGAGGAAGACTACTCTGGTCTTAGAAAAGCACACAGGGGACTCGAATTTGAATATTTGTCTTGGAAACAATACAAAAATGATTGTTTTAGAGTCAAAATGTGATAACATCAAATATCTAATATGACAATTTACATGGAATTTTAAGATTAGAGATAATTCAGGTCACCTCTGAAGAGTCTCCACATTCTGATTAGCTTACTTGCAATGAAGATAACCGTGTCAACCACAGCCCAGTAATCTGGAACAGGACGCGTTTCCCACCTTGGGAGTGCCAAGATGGGAAGCCACCTGTCTTCCAGGCAGAATAAAAGACTGAGGCGCACAGGCACAATCCTTAGCAAGACAGCCGAGCCCTCCAACCTGGGATGGATACCCACCCTTCCTCTCTGTCTAGAGTCTGCTACCTATTGTTAACCCCAGCTCAAACACTACTCCTGGGATGTTCTTTTCTCCAGAGCGAAATCATTCACGATTTCTCACTCTTCCCCAAGAGGGTGTGGGTTTATTTTGCCTCCACTGTTCACAACACGTTTCTCTGCCTATGAAGCCAGGAGCTCTTAAAAACGATGACCAGAACATTTTTCATCATCTTGTGATCCTATTCTTTAATCTCTTAACAGGAGCTCAATAAAATATAATGAATAATTTTTAAAAAGTTTTGTGTCTTCATGAAATATGAAAGCAAGCAAGGGAAATAAAACTAATACCCTTTTATTTCAAGACTTAAATGGAAAGATCAAATTCACCTGAAAAATAAGGAATTGGTTTCCATGTACTGAATTCTTACCTTGTTGGGTATATTAACAGGTCCACAGAAAGATTTCTATCATTCTAAGGGCACTGTGGTCAGCCATAAGAAGGCAGAGTCACAGACGTCAACTGTGGTAGAACAATTCATGCTCACTAGAGAGTGCTTTCCCACCATCCTTTGGATGCCCTGTCCTTGAGATGGACAAGAGTCTCGTTACAAAGGCACACACTGACATTCTCAGGGCATCTCAGCTTCGTGTTCACTGGAGTTGGGATCACTATCAGGATCTAACTGATCACCTCAGGAAAGTGTGAATTCTAGATGTGTCCCACTGACCTGCAGAACCCCCCACGATGTCTCCGAGGGCAAGAGAGAGAAGGAGGTTCAGTGGAGAGTTCCCCAGATGCATTTAGATGTGTTCTGGATCATCACCAAGGAAGTGCTACCTTTATTTGCTTTCATAAATTTCGGTTTCTACACAACAGAGATGCTGAAAATACTTAACAGTATGGGAGTGAATGCTGTCATTCATACACCAGTGTGCGCTGAATGAACTTTACCCTTGGTTCCTCATATAATTTTTCAGGGGCAGGATGGGAGAGGGAGAAGGGAATGTTTCACTGCTTAAAAGCACATTCACACACACACACACACACACACACACACACACACACACATACACACACATCAAAGTCTGTCTTACCCCAATTTTTGCATTTCCAAAAACATATAAAATCAATACCAGGCCACACATGCCCAAAGGATACCTTCCATCTCCTTGCACATCCATTCATTACAACCCCTACGAACACTTGCACAAGAGACAAAGATTAAGGACGAAGACCCGAGATGGTGCAGAAAGCCATCACATGAAACATCAAATGCTGATGTGGACGTCAAATGGATTAGTGTGTGCAGACTTGGGGAGTGTAGATATTTATTTCTCCACCATAAACCCAACTCAACTGCATTTGGTTCTCCAAATACTAAAGCTAATTCTGAATATTTCCAGCTTCTAGTAATGACAAAATAGATTGTATCAGATAACTCCCTTGCCAACCATAATTACACACTCTGGACAAAATATTTTAAAACCAAGTATTTAAAGTACTTAAGATTCACCCAAAACAGCAGAAATTAAAGAGAATTTTATCACTGAAAGAAGAGAACCACAGAAAACATCCACATTTTCCTGTCTTATGCCATGGGACATGTCCAGGGTTTTCTAGGTCAGGAAGATAGAGCTCAAGCAGGAGGCATCAGTACTGTACTGTAGGGCTTAGGAGTCAAGACACTGGATTTGAGGGAATAGGAGATGCTGAAAGTGAGAGGAAGAATCCCAGAAAGGAAAGAGAGTCTAGGCCCCCAATCCAGGAGCAAAAGGCCCTCAAATCACTGCTAACTCCTAAATTGCTTGTGCTAGGGGTAAAACTTTAATGGTCACTTGTTAAAACATCAGCTGGGAGACTCAAAACTCAGAGGAGAAATCTTTCAGGAGCTGGAAGTCATCATAAAGCCAGAGTGCCTGCCAGATTATAGGGCCTTGCTCAAGATTTCAGGCTTCCTTTTAGATCCCAAAGAGAATTAAGCCTTATGAGAAAGCACTATCCTCTGGGACTAAGATCTATGTGTTAGGACTGAGGGATAAATTAAAATAGATCTACTCAAATAAGCTACAAAACCAATCCACTTGTAAAAAGTAGGCAATTCACTGGTGATTTAACACCTGCCAGGAAAAATAACTCAACACTTTGTAGAGACAGATAACAGAATCCAGAGTCCCGGCAAAGTATCATTTGTAATACCCAGTATTCAGTAAAAACACACACAAACTGAATAGAAAAATAAATAGGAGCATGAAATTTGTAGTCAAGCAGAAAATCAGCCAATACTAATAGACCTGAAAATATCCTAGATTGGGAATTGGTGAACAATGACTTTAAAATAATACCTATAATAGCTCTGTTCGTGAGTATCAGACTAGGTGGCTAAAAAAGGTAAGTACAATAATGGAGAATTGAAGGAGAGCGATGAGAGCTATAAAAAATTTGGAAATTGAAAAAAGGGATATTCTAAAACTAAAAATCATATTACCTGAAATACAAAATTTATTATAGGAGATCAACAGAAGCTGGAAGACAGCAGAATGAACCTGAAGGCAGAGCAGCGGAAATTGTCCAACCCAATCACAGAGAGAAGAATCAACTAAGATAAAGCCAACAAACAAGACAATGATGATAGGGCACCTGGGGGGCTCAGTTGTTAAGTGTCTGCCTTAGGCTCAAGTCATGATCCCAGGGTCCTGGGATGGATCCCTACATTGGTCTCTCTGCTTCTCCCTCTGTTGCTCCCCATGCTTGTGCTCTCTCTTTCTCCCTCTGTTAAATAAACAAAACCTTAAAAAAAGAAAAAAGAAGTTTTAGAAGACAACAATAACAAACCCCAGAGATTAAGCACCTGTTGTATCAAGTAGACAAATAAAAAAGTAATTTGAGTCCAAAAAGGAAAAGCAAAGGTGAGAAAGACAGTTGGGCAGGAAAATTACATATTTGAATAATCATGACCGGAATTTTCTAAATTTGACCAAAAACATCAACTCACAGATCTGATAAACCCTCAAAACAACAAAGGCACATGCGATGAATCAAAACAAAAACCAACAACAAAAAAAATCCAGACATATTTACATCATAGCCAAATTACTAAAAACCAGTGATAATAAGAAAATCTTACAAGTAACCAGAGGAAAAAAGATACATTATATACAAAAGAACAAAGATATTTTTCATTAGACACATTCTAACCAGGAGACAGCAGGGGAATCTCTTTCAAATGCTGAAGAGAAAAGATTGCTAATTAGAATATAGTATCTAGTAAATATATCTTAAGAAATTAGAACAAAATAAGGGTATTTCCAGAGAAGCAAGAGTTTAGAGAGTTTGACCTAGCAATCTTGAAATATAAGAAATGGTAAAGAAAATTTTTCCAGCAAAAACAAATTGACGTCATGTTGAAATAAGAAGTTACAGGAATGAATGCAGATCATTAGATACTGCAAACTTGTACCCTATAACGGACTCTTTTCTTAAATATTTCTCCCTTTTTAAAAGTTATTAAAGAATAAAGTGATTGTTTAAAGCAAATCATGAAAACTAAAACAATGATGCTTGAGGTTTATAACAAATGTAAAAGTGCAATGTATAACATTAGTACGGAAGTAAAGGTGTTAGAAGGCTCTCACATAGAACATACAAGGACATAATGCTAACTGAGTGATAAAATTCATCCCAGGAGCTACCACTTAAAACAAAGGGAGGGGGAGTTAAAAACTAATAGAAGAGAAAAAGTCAGTACTAAAAATTAGTTAGTTATTCGAAAAAAAGTCAGGAACAAAAGAACAAAGGACTAAGGGACAAAAGAAAACAAATAGCAACAGGGGAACTCAAACCCCATCCTATAACGGGTTACATTAAATGTTAATGCACTCAGTATTCCCACCACAAGGATTGTCAGAATGGGTAGAAAAGCAAGACAAAACTAAGCATTATTTACAAGAGGAACAATTTAAATATAAAGACACGGAAATGTCACAGGTAAAAATATGGAAAATACTAAGTATACTGAAACTAGTACCCCCCAAAAAATCTCAAGATAGACTTATCTTATAAAGATAAAATGTGAATTTATCAAAAATCTATAATAATGTACTATCAGAAATTCAAAGTATTTAAAGTAAAACATAAGAAAGAAATAGACAAATCCTCAATTACAGTTGGAAATTCTAACACTCCTGTCTTAAAATTGTTTAAAATAAGGAAACAAAGGAAAAAATCAATAAGGATACAGAAGACATAGCTGTGAACAAATTGACCTAACTTATATATACAGAATCCTATACATAGCGATGGAAGTATGCATTATTTAAAATATGCCTGCAATATTCACCCATATAGCTCAGAAGCTGTGCCATAAAGTAGGTCTTCATAAATTTAGAAAGATTGAAGTCATACAGAGTCTGACTATACCAGAATTATATCAGAAATCAGTAAGAATAAAATATTGCAAAAATATCCATTTGAAAACTAAGCAAGACTGTTCAAGAAATTCACAATGCAACAGAAATCTCAAGGAATTAGAACATATTTTGAGCTGAATGATAATGAAAACACAGCATATCACAATTAGCAAAATGTAGCAATAACAGTTCTTAAAGGAAGATGGGTATTTTAAAATACCGATATCATGAAGAACAGGTTTAAAATCCAAGATGTATCCTAAAAAAGCTAATAATAGAAGGGTAAATTAACCCTCCTCCTCCAAAAAAAAAAAAAAGAGAAAAAATAATAATGGAGTAGAACATAACAAAGTAGGAAAAAAAGAGATAATAAAGGCAAGAGTTGATTCTTGAAAAAAAAATAGATCGATAAAACTTACGCTAGAGTAATGTAGAGAAAAGAGAGGACACAAACTGCAAACATCAGGAATAAAATATATGATATCATTGCATAACCTACAAATACTAAAAAGATAAATGAGCAAATACAGCAATTAACTGAAGAATTTAGATGAAATGGACACGTTTTCGTAAAACATGACAGCAAGATTAATGTGATTGGGACAGAAGTTGACTCAAATTCAGCGTGATGTGCCCCATGTCTTCAAGGCACAAGATGCCAGTTCCTCTATCAACTGCCCATGAAGTCTGGATTAGCAAGGTGAAAACATCAGCACCTGAGCGAACTGAGAAGGTACCACACACCACCACCTTATCTAGAAGATACAGCCAGTACTGAAGGGGTCAATGTCCATTCATGGTTGTCTAAACGGAAGGTGATTAACAGCTACGACCTCTTAAAAACAGCACTAATCAGGAGGAAAAGCAAAAGAATATCTCTGAACCTGATTTTTTATAGGGATAAGAAGAACATTTAAGAACATTTATGTTTCACATACTAACATAGACATGAAAACAATCATGCTGCCATTGAATGGCCCTGGGAACTGTGAGACAGTAATAAAGTATTGTCATGGAGACATAGGGAACCAAGGAGAAATTCTATAAAAACAAAAGTTAACAGAGGAATTAAATTCTCATTAAATTCAGTGAGAGCAAAACTAACATTAAAGAAGACTGAAACAGTGTTATGAAAGAAAGGGGAACTTTCTGGAAGGAGAGATTGATGAAAATGAGTATGAAACAAATTGGTAATTCTGTCTAAAGACAATTAGATGTGTCCAAGAAATAGATCAGAACAACCGGAAAGAAAAGGGAGTTAGGCACGTCATTGAGCTAACGTGTCCCAATTTGAAAAGTGACTCCCATCTTGCAGATCAACGTGTCCCCCGAACTGTGCCCGCAGCCAGCAAAGATAAGCATAGTCCCTGCGGTCTGTTGTGACCGCTGGTTAGAAAGGTCCAGCTCTGGGCAGCGCTCTGTTCTACACTGTTTCCCTTCACCAACTGCCGGTTTCCTCCCTGTGGTAATAACCTTTGTTTCTTCCATTTTAATGGCTTCTTATCTTCCAGGACATCTCCTTTCACTATACGTGATTTCACTGCGCTGTGTCCTGGGAGTTGAAACACTGCTGATCTTATTTTTCAGCAAATTCCTACTGTTTTATTATCATGCCCCTGCCATTCTCTCATCTCCTGCAGACTTGCTGCCACACTTCATTCTCCTCAGATTTGCAAACTTACTTCTCCCTCTCAATAGTCATCCTCACCTCCTACACTCCTGTGACGGTAACGTCCGACCCCTCTGTTTTCTGCCCAACCCCTCCCTCCCCTAAAGTCTGTCCCCTCTCCTCACCCCACTCACCCCTACCCAATTCCATGTGACGGCGGTGCTGCTTCCAACAAAACTTCTCTTAGAAGTCAGCAACAGTCCCAGTCCATAAGGGGATGGATCGCTCCAAGGCTCCCCTGAAATTCCCCATCTTACGTTTTCTCTTGAAAGAGAGCTATTTTTCTTTTTATCTCTTCTCTTTGTGCTTCCTCTTCCTTCTCCCAACATCTGAACATGGATGTCCTCCAGGATTCTTCTCTGTTTCTGTTCTGTATCTCTGTGCTTTCATCACTTATGGTCCAAATACACACATTTGATTCTGAGATAGGATCTCAAAATGCACGTTTTTAAATTTTACCTCACCCTTGAGAGCCTAATCCTGCATTAGCAATCACTTTGTCAAGTTCCTGACCTAGGAACATAAACTGATGTTCAAATGTTCAAATCAAGTCCCTCTCTGAAATCTGCTAACAAAGTTGTAGCAGGACACCCTCTGGTCACTCCGGCAAGGCCCCCATGCTACCAGCATGAAAATGTGCAAGAGTGAACAGACTTGGTGCGAGGAGAAGAGCTCTATAACTGCTCAGTCCAAGTTAGGTGCTAAGCCACCGAAAGCAGGCTAACTCTTCTGCTTTGTGGCAATAAGTATTAGACAAGAACAACAACAACAAAAAACCTTCCTGCCAATACACTACCAGAAAATGGAATTGGTGAACTGGAACAAAAATTTGAAACCCATCTGAGGATGCATACAAAAATGAGACAGAGAATTAAACACAGTGGAAAGATGAAGAGTAGACTTTGCAATTGCATAAGATCACAAATGACATAAGGAAAAACAGTGTGCGGAGGAGCTCTTTCAGATCAGCCACCATTCCCAGCAATAGGGAACGTTCTCCAGGTCTTGAATTATGCTGTAGCTCCCTGAAAATCTTGGGGGAAGAGGGAAATAATCTAGTTTTCATTATATTTCTAGTTTTGAGTCCATTATCTGATTTTTAGGAAAAATACATGTTTTCCTTTCTTTTAAAAATTATTTATTATGGACAGCTTTGTTGAAGAATAATTTACATGCTAGAACGTTCAACCATCATATGTGTGCAACTCAATGATTTTGCAGACTTGTGCGATCATCATCATAATATCATTTTGGAATGCTGCAATTACCCCCAAAAGATTCCTTATGCTTATTTGCAAACCAATTTCCCATTTTCATCCCTCAACCCCAGTTAACTACTGTTCTTTCAGTATGTATAGATTTGCCATTTTTAGTCATTTCATATAAATGGAAATATATCATATGTGGTATCTTATGCCTGGCTTCTTTGACATAGGTGATGTTTTTACAATTTATTCATTGTGTAACTTGGGTCTTCCTTAACACTTTGAGGTATAATTCGAATTTAAAGGGTATTTACCACATTTGAAACTTTAACCATTGGATTCTTAAAAATGTTTTATTAAGCAGAAGTCTTTTGCTTCAAAAGCACACTAAGATCAAGAGCGAAGCTAGGACGCCTGTCCAGCCACTTTTATTTAACATTTTATTGGAGGTAATAGCCAGTGCAATAAAGCAAGAAAAATAAATGCCATATGTATATCACTCTACAAAAAATGAGCATGTCACTTTCAAATTTTCTTGAATAGAAGTTTAAAAAAACAATTTTATTGAACTATCATTGTTCTTATGTTAAGAAATTATCTACATTTATTCTTAAATTTAAGTCTTCAGAGTTGCCAATTAAAAAAAACTTACAGACCAAATATCATCTAAATACATATCCCTATACCTATTACTTAAGGCAAGAGTTTGAGTAAAGAAAGATGCTCTAAGGGTAATAAAAGTAATGTACCACATATCAGCTTCAGAGCCTGAAAGAGTTCATTTTGAACTCACCTGCCAAAATAACCTACCCTCCTAAAAGAGGAAGATCCAGGTGCTCATTTTTGACAGTGACTTAAAGTTTTCTTTCTCTATGCATGACCTACAAACACTAAATTAATAGTGGCCAACCTGCAAATGGCCCTCTCGCCCCCTCCCATTCTCCCAGCCTTGTACTCCTCGGTCAATCCCAGATGGGTCTGGGCTTCTCTGGATTGATGGGGACTCTGGAACAAGGAGGAAATTTAAATAAAGCTTTTTGTGCTCGTGTTTCTCCAACTGCGTTCATAAAACACTGGTTTTGCAAGAAATTGCTTCCTTTTTTTTCAGCACAAAGGGACAGTTTAACCCAGAAATGGTGATTAAATCACTTAAGGAGACTTCTCTACCATAGGGTCGCTCAGCTTCTGTAATTTGCAAAAGGCATTGTAAATCCGAGCCCTCCATGCACATGATTTCTTTCTTCTCCTAATCTGACCATAGATGGTATTCTCCCTTGAAAAAGATTTTGACATTTACAGGAATAGCAAATCAAGGTTTGAGAAGCATGGCTGTATTGTTTCGGGTAGAATATTACGTTAACTGTTGCCTTGTATTTCTTACAAGATGAAGGAAGCTTCGAGGAAGCAGGTCTTATAAGCAATTTATTCAACTATGCTTCTGTTGGATTGAAGGAGCAGGTCCTTAAATCTGCCCTCCGTAGATTTTCTGTCTTCTGTTGTCCCCAGGGATTCCTCTCATTCTCCCACGGGACCCAAGGGATGACCTGGGATGGTGGAAACAAATTCAGTGATTCCTTCTGGAAGTAGTTGCTCAGGCAACTTGGCACAGCCCTGGATGCCTCTCCACAGGGTGCCGTATGAGCTCAGGGTGTCCAGGTGCAAATAAAATAGTTCCAAGAGTTCTGAAGCGCATTTCAATATTTTCCATATTAAACATGCAGCGGTTCCGTGGTAACCACCCGGTGTTGCATGTACATGTTTCTGTTCATTTGTGCACCAACTCTGTTCCCCATAACCCCCCTTTTGTTGTGCCTCCATGCACAGACTGCGAGCTCATTTGCATTACCTTTTATTTAAGTTGTGCATTATGGCATAAGATCAGATAAAGGTTTTTCTCCTCTAGAACACCTCGTGTATTCTGCATTGAAGAATCTTAATTTTAAGACTTAATTCAGCAATTTTATTTGGAATTCATATACTCTTTGTTTTGCTACAGCTGTCTCCATTCCCCCTGCTGGGTGAGAAACCTGTGCTTAGCTTGGCTGGAGACAGTGTTTCAGGCACTCAGACACAGCCGTGTTGCTATGCTTCTGTAAACATGACTGAAAACTTTCCAGACTTCATACATATATTTAGTGGGTTTTTTTTTCCTCCATGAGGGATCTGCAAACCTGAAATCATTAGTCACCAATTTTGCTCTATCATTTGAAATTATTTCTCATGCCGGGCAAGTGGGAAAGCAGCTGCTTTCCAGGCTCCTTGAGAATTCCTCGGTTTTTAGATTCTGAAAAATGACCATGCCTGCTAGATCACAGTAGGTCAATTCCACTAAAAAGCAATTGATGAGGTAGAGCGCTGGGACGGAACTCCTGAAAAAGCACTCTGTTCAGCTCATTTCTCGGTAAAAAGAATTCCAGTCTGCCTAATTTTAAATTAAGTTTTTAAATGATTTTAGGGTTTTAATGAATTGAACATAAACTCTCAAATCAGTTTTTCTAAATCCTTAAAGTCTATTTCAATTGTTCTTCCAAAACCAACAAAACTCTGTATTTGAATCATCTTATTGAAGAATATCTTCCACTCCCAGAATGTATGCAGCTGTACGAAACTCTTGGGAAGGGGGTGCGTGTTATGAATGAGATCTCAGCATAATTCACAGGTCTTGTGACATTACATAACCAGTAGAACAGAACAGCTGAAGATGAGTATTTTCATTTGTGTATTCATTCATTTATGCATCAATGTATTCTTTCACTCTAAATAATTTAGCTTTGTGTCTAAGAATTTGCAGTGAGTCTGGTATAATGGGGAAGGATAACGTGAGCATAGAAATATCAGGATCCCAGTTTAACGGGGCGTGGTTTTGAGACTCCAGATGCTAAGTAAGTGATACACACCCGGTGATTTTTCTAATTGAAAAACCATTTTCCTGGTGTGGTCCCTGGACAATTGTGTAGCAAACATTCAGCCCATTGTAGGGCATCTCCCTACCTGCGGACTCTTGGCCCAGACACGTGACTCGGTACAGCCACTGATGGGGAGCAGACACCGGAGCAGGGCCCGGGAGAAGGGTGGTCGTGGTCTGAGACCCTTGTGCCTCTGCCATGTGCCTGGGAAGCCGGGGTCCCAGAAAGAGAGATACCTGGAGCCCAGCTGGCCCAGGAGGTGACGTGAAGCCGGGCAAGCAAGGACCATGGGCGAAGGGAGGACGTGGTTGTCATGAGCCACAGAGTAAGTAGACCTTGACATCAGGACCCTGGCCAAGGGCACGAAGGTGGCTCTTCCCGTGTCAGGAGGTAGAAATAGATACAAACAGTGATCCTAACTGAAGCTAAGGTTTGGAGAGGGCTGCCTGTGCTCCAGGCACTTGTTCCCGGCTGATGGAAACCTCAAACAGCCCGAGGGAAAAATACAGCAACTCCCTCCCCACACGGGTGAGGCCAAAGCAAAGGAAGTGTGAGGCGCCCGGGGTCGAGCGCCGTGCCGGACAGGAGCCCACGCTCTTCAGATTGCTGACCCAGACTTCGGAGCCGCTGGAAGACACGGTGTGTTGTCACCTTGTCTGCCAAGAGTGACTGTCCCGGGGCTGGGAGGGGTGCTGTGGCTGCCGCACTGAGGGCAGATGGCCGAGGTTTATGTGGCACACACAGCATGAGCACGCGCTGCGTGTCAGCTCAGATGTCTGCGTGTGGTCTGTAAGAAGTCGAGACGGGAAGGCATCTGTGGGCGAGTATCCATTCGATCTGAAATCCGTATTTATCTAAGATGCACTGCTGTTTATAGGAATGCCGTGCAAGTATTCCTGGTTTCTAGGAAGAACACAAATGCCTCTAAGTCAAGGAACTACTCATTCTGCCTTAGAGCTACAGGTAATTATCCAAAATACAGTGAGCAACTGAGATGATGGGCACAAACTTAAAAACCACAACTGAGGCCTCCGTTTCAAGGACATTCTCTTTGTCATGCTTGGAACCTGGCGGTGACTCCCTGCTCTGTCCTCCCCGATGTGACCTGCAGCCCCAGCAATCCCCCCTCCAGTCCCCCCACTTGCATTTCTCAACTTCTCTTGGAGCTGCACTGCAGCCCAGGTCCTGTCTCTGAAGTGCTGCTCTGTTATTTGTTGTACTTGGGATCCTGCGTGAATTAAAGCCATCCCTGGAAGGTTGTGCATCGAACCAGGAAGGAATGAATAACGTGCATCAGACATCCCTATATTTTATGTCAACGCTCTGCCATGTCGTGTGGAGGAAAATCCATTTAATGAACGCCGGCCTCAGAAGCGAGGTGAGTGGCAGAGGGGTGACGGGCTCCTGTCCAGGACGCAGGGCTTCCTGCCTCCTGCCGTTGGGTGCAGCAGGGAATACGGGGTGGGTGCGGGGGGCTGGGTGGGCCCGCAGGCCGCTCCTTAGGGTGCAGTGACGAAGCATGACCTTCGAGAGGCCCAAGCCACAATCTCCCCGCTCCACGTGGAGTTGCTTCCAAATTTCACTCTCCCTGCTCTCTGAATCCCGCAGAGGTGCTGCGGCGAGTTCTCCCAGAGAGGAGGAGGCTCACCACGCACTCACACACACACACTTTGGGGTTTCAAGGACCAGGCCCTTAGCCCTCCTTCTACTTTGGCTCCATCACCCCCCCCGTCCTTTTTAATTTTTAATTACCATTGTCTGTTCACTTTTGTTTTACCCGTGACATCTTCAATTTAAACAGGATCTGAGAGGTTGATGTGGACAGTTTTCTTTTTAGCTTAAGTGACTGCAGCTCGTTGGGCTGTTAATTATGCAGGGAAGTTTGCATGGCTGAGGCTGCTGATTTGAATATGTTCTGATGTCAGGCCTGTGTCTGGGCGGTGGAGCTTGTGAAAGGGTTATGATGATGTATGTACGGTTCATGGCTAAGTGGGCTAATGAAAGGGCCTCATTTAATCAAACACAATTAATTAAATTAACTTATGATATTAACCCATCTTTCCGTGCATGTATAATTTATATTAATTGATTTGCTGCATTCAAATCGACCAATCAGATGGCTTGCTGACAGCCTAAGGAACAAGGAGGTGTCATTAGCATTACTTTGATGCAAACCGTAATTGATGGGTCAGTGTGTTTTAGGGATGTAGCGAAAGCTTTGCTAATTGTCATAAGAAGTTGAAATTGATTGTGTCTGCATTAGTACATAAATTTAAATTGATTAATGTTTTGTTCTAAAATTAATGTCCATTCTAGGTGGGTGATACAATGCCTTATTTATTGGATTCATTAATGCAGTCTAAGGAAAAAATAGTGTTGAAGTTCGCTAAGTGAGGGGAGGTGGCCGAGTGGAGTCCAGGGGGGCCGTGGCGCCTGCGGGCAGTCCCACACCCACTCTTCAGACACCTTCGCGCACAGAAGCCGCTCGTGAGACCAGCCAGGTCCCACATTCAGACATTTAGTTAAAGCTCTTTTGCACACAATTATGAGAAGTAGCACCCTCAATGTAGTAAGCAGTTTGGGTGCCGGGGTGGGGGGTGGAGAGGCGTCTTCTAGAAACGTGATCATTTCTCAGCTGAGGCTTCTATGTTAAACGTCATCACAATTATACCAACCTCCTCTACAAAAAAAGAAAACGTTCCCAAAGTGCTTGAATTGCAATTTATACTTTACAGCCAATTGACAGAGATCATGAAATCTAAAATCCCAGACGCTTTATTAGAACATACAATTTAAGCCTAGGCTGCATTTTTCATAGACGCTCGTACATGGTGATTTTTATCCTGAAGATTCTCTAGTTAATGTGATTTGGAACCTACGTGGGCTTACGTTTTAAAACCCAGCATTTAATTGGGTGGATTTTCCAAACCTGGCCTCTGCTATTTTCAAGAATAGTTGCTGAGGTCACTTAACATTAAAAATAGAACCTGTAGTCGGGTTATTACTAAGCACACAAATCCATTGAGAAGGAGGGAGAGCAGGAGATATACTGGGAAGTCCGTTTAATTCATTTATCTCCTTTCTTTCTTACCCAGGAAAGCTTAACATCTGCTTCTTATAAACTGATTTAAATAGAAAGTGTGTAATGCATCCTTTTACCAAATGGTTCTTTTTTTATCGATGGAATAAAGCAGTTTGGCTCTTCCGCATTCATGCTCTTAGGATGGGAACATTTTGAACCTCACACACCAGAGAGAAGATGAGAGATTCATCTTTGGCTGTCTTATTGAAATATGCAAAGTATTATTTACAGGCAGCTTCTTGGGTCTCAAACAGTTGAATTATATTCAAATATCGTTCCATGTGGTGGCACTATCGAGTAACAAACAATAATAGGTTCTCTGAAAGTAACTTCCTAACTTCAGATATGGGGGTAATGGATGCAGGGTGCTGGCTTTCTCTTGTCAGATTTTAAGGACCGCAATTCAAAACGGAGTCATATTACTCCGAGACACCCGTGATGGGCTCTGTCATCGTGCCATCCGCGTGTGCCGTGCACGGAAATGAGGTTCTTATTACTTGTTTAAATTATGTTTAGTGCTGTTGCTTTATATATCCGAGATTTATATACGCCTCATATATGCTACACACATCAAATATATGTGTATACGCGTCAGCTTATTAAACAGCCAGCAAAATCCAGCATGAATGTAAATACGACCACGTTCCAATCTTCTCTTCAAAACAGAAATGAGAAACACTTCATCGCTTATTCCACTGGAAAAATTACAAATAAAATCTCCTTTATCATTTAAAAAAGTCATTTCTTGCAGATACACAATATAGGGAAAGAGCTCTTTTCCCTAATCCCAGAATGTTTGCGATGGTTGGTGCGGGGGCACTGGGCGGGCGGGCTTCCTGAAGCCTGGCCGGGATGTGGGGGTGCAGGACAGTGCTGACACCTCCTAAGGCTTTAGGAACGCAGGCCCCAAGATGGCTGTGGTTTTACACTGAACTCCAATAGCAAAATCACTTAGAAATTTGGCTATTTTTTAGAATTATAGTGTAGAAGTATTGTTGTGCTGTTTTTGATGTTACCTTAAAGCCCATAAGGAGAAAAACTGACTGCAGAATGTTCTCGCATATTGATAATGCAGAATTCAGATGAATGTCTTGGGAATCGTGGTCTTAAATTTAAATATATGCTGGCATTTCTTAAGGTTGGGAAGGTAACAAAGATAGTGATTTAAAATAATATTGTCTTAATTTAGCAGTTTTGTGAATGGGTCACAGATGTTCTAAGACAAAATTAACATTGTTTTGTTAATAAAAAAAAATGCTTAACTCTATGCAGAATGTGGTGGCAGTTGGAATAATTATTTTGCTAATCAGGTAGTGGTTTATCCCGAGGCAGAGCGGGGACTCCCTCCCAGAGCCTCCTTGCAGGGAGGCGGCCCTGTGGCCGGTGAGAGGCGCCTCCCCCACTCCCCCCACCCCCCCCACCCCCTGCTCAGCCCTGTGCCGCAGGGAGTGGGGACCCCGGGCGCCTGGGGTCTGCAGCCCCGGCACGAGCGGGTCTGCGGGCGGCAGGTGTCACTGCAGACAGCGAGGCGGGGCCGTGGCTTCCAGAGCCCTGGAAGAGGAACGGGCTCGGGAGTTAGGGAGTTACTACGGTCTGGGTTCGGAACCCGGCGGGGTGCTGCAGGGCCTGCCGAGCCATCGCATGCACGCACGAACATGTATACATACGCACAAGGGCGCGCTCACACACGTGCAGACGTATGCACGCGCACATGCATCAGTGCACACGCACACATGCGCGCACACACGTACACGCGCATACAGGCATGCACGCACAAACACATGCACGCACACACGTACACTGCACGCATGCACAGACATGCACACGAACGCACAGACACGCATGCACACGCACACATGCACACGCACGCACGCGCGCCCGGCTCTGCCACCAGCGGGCCTCTGCCTGTCTGCTGCCACACGTGGTCGAACGCACGGAACAGGTGCGTCGCGTCCCAGGAGCCGGACTGTGATCCCAACACCGTCAGAGTGCTTCGGGCTCAGGCTGCGCGTCTTCAGGGCGCCTCAGAGCACACCGTGCCATCCCTCCATCCTGCCGCTACCTAAGAAGTTTCCAGAAAGACAGGAACAGCTCTTTGGAAGGATGGACACCCTCTTGCTTGCTTATTTTTAGGACCCTGATATAAATGTGCAAGAGATGTCTTCAAGGTGCATGAGGAGGCCACGAGAGTCCCGGCTCACGTTGGGTTTGCTGTGGGCGCTGGGGGTCCTGTGAGATGCCTCGGCGCGGGCCCTGTGTCCTCCACGCCCTACTCAGTAGATTTCGAAGGTGCATCTGCACGAAGGCACTGATGTTTCTGTCTGGAGACAAGTCTTCCGGGCCACCCACTTCCTAGGAGCTCTGGGGGGCGTTTCCTCTCCAGTCCATACAGAGGAGGCCAGGTTGAGAGCCAAGAATGGTACAATACGAAAGTTCTGTTAGAAGTTTAAGAAATAGGGGCGCCTGGGTGGCTCAGTTGGTTAAGCGACTGCCTTCAGCTCAGTCATGATCCCAGAGACTCTGGATCGAGCCCCACATCGGGCTCCCTGCTCCTCGGGAAGCCTGCTTCTCCCTCTCTCACTCCCCCTGCTTGTGTTCCCTCTCCAGCTGTGTTTCTCTCTGTCAAATAAATAAAATCTTTAAAAAAAAAAGTTTAAGAAATAAGATTTGGCTTTAAAGGCTGACAAAGTAGATAAAGCTAGACATACCCTGTGTTATTAAAAACTCGAACCAAATACAAACCAACAGAAAAGGACTTCACTTAGGAGGGGCATTTTTTATGCCTCCTGCAGAAGAAAGAAAAAAAGAAAAAAGAAAAAAAGAGAAGACTAATTTTGGGAGGGTAAAACCAATGACACAGTTTGGAAAACTGGAGCTAGTAATGTTGTTCCTTTCTACTCTAAGGATGCAATCTGCCTTTTGGCTCATCTTTCTCTGTTTGATGCTATAACACTCACCAGTACTGGTAATAATGTGCAACATGGGCAAAGATCCCACTGTCGACGCCGTGTCGTTCCCACGCATGGCCTTGTGTCGTGGGCACACACAGACTCCGGGGACTCAGGGCTGGTGTAGGGCCTTTGCGGGGGCTTGTGGGCTACATTCCTGGGCACAGAACCCCCACAGCCATGTTCATGAAATGCCATCCTTGCATCTTCGAAATTATTCCCCTTCATGCTCTTCTGTATTGATTTCATGAAGAGACCTCTCTGTATTGGACCATGTTATTTCCTTTAGGAATCTCATGCTAAGTGTTCATGTTTTCAGCTGTTAAAACCGTGTGTGCAGGACACCAGATGAGCATGGGAGGGCGGGAGGGTGTTCCCGCGGTCAGTGCTAGGGTGTGGGATGGAGGGCGTGCCATGGGCAGACAAATGTCCAGACCACGCTTCCCCTGATAATGAAATTGGAAACCCATGCATCAAAATAATCACAAAATCACAAATCTCTATCATCCTAATATAAAAATGTTTAAATATCAGGTCTGCACTGCACAAATTTGCATTGGGGGTAAAAGTGCATTTCTGAGTCCTTTGGAAAAAAGACAGCGTTGGAATTTCCCCTTAGTTCATCATTATTTAGATGTAGGCAGGAAACGTGATATCTTGTCTTAAAGTAATACTTGGGTTAGTGTAATATCCGGGAAGGTTTGTCTTCATTTCCAAGTATCGTGGCTTGTGAACAAAGAAAGAGCTTAGTCCCAAGGGTAAAGATTGCTTTTCTGTATAAATTGGCCCCAAAGGGAAATTTTCCAGATCGGTTTCTTGTTCCTGGACATGATCCAGTCAAAATCATATTTGTTCCCTTGTCGTGTTACTTTAGCTGGGTGAGCTCAGTAAAGGGAACAGGTGCCTCTGTGTATTGATCAGGGATCATGGCAAAGAGGTCTTATTAGATGTTGGTGGCCACCAGGAAGGCACGAGGAAGGAAGGGTGTGTGCGGGAGGTTATTGATGGGGGCAATAAGCGTGCTGCGGGGGCGCCTGCCCACCCCTCACGCCCGCGCGGGGAGGAGGCAGCATGAAGAAGCATGGCGCCCGGCCCCTCACCTGACAGAGTTATTAAGTTCATTGAAAGAAGATGAACGGCTCCAATATGGGAAACACTGGAGGCAGTTAGGAGAGAGCTGCTGTCACGAGGAGCGCCGCTGTGCACGGACCTCGACCGCCTTCCTTTATTTTGTCCTTTTGGAAATTGGAGTGTGTTTTCACTCCAGCGGTCCCTCTGCATATTAGTTCTCGGCACAGGTTTCGGCAGAGCAGAGAAAGGCGGCCTCCCTGCAGGAACTGGGATTTCTGGAAGGTGCTGATGCACCGTGAGCCCCTTGGGAGCCAGTGTGCTCAGCACTGAGTGCCCGTCCTCGCCCGTGGGCCCTGCGGCCGGCTGGGTCAGCCTCTGCGCACAAGAAGGCTGCCGTGGTCCCTGCCGAGCTTACCAGCGCATGTGGTTCAGAACATATCATGTTATGTCACCCTAACGTAATCAGTTTGGCAGCCACAAAAGTCAACAAAAGTAATTCTACGCTTCCCTGGAGTACAGAGAGCTCCAGATCAGGAGACAGGCAACTCTCAATACACACTTTCCTTCAGGGTTCAGCTTCCTTCTTCTGTGCAAAGGTCACGGCATGGTTCAGTGTTTTTAATCCTGCTGCGGTGGGATGGCATTTCAGGGGACGTCTGCAAGTGGGGATACTATGCTGCCCCCTCAAGAACAATATTTAAGTCTGGTCCGTGAATCAGGCCTCCAGCGCCCTTGGACCTGTGTTGGGGGGAAGCTAGGAGCAGAGACGAGCAGGAACAGAAGTACAGAAGAGTGACTGGGACGGGCGTGCTGGCGTCGTGTGTCGTCGGCCCAGCTCCTGGCTCCCGGAGAGGACGTGTCCCGAATAGCAGGCCCTCCTCACGGCGCCACGAGCGCGTTCTGTCTTCCTCCCAACCCGCTTTCGGATTGCGCCCGCAGGGTCTTGCGAACACACAGCCCTTGCGGCTGTCTTCCCCGCCAGGATGGACAAGCAGTCCTCTACGTTGCAAAAGTACTTGGCGTCTGTTTCATTTACTGAAACAAAGTATCTGAAATTTAGAAAACAGCATGAAAGTGGCGAGGCCCCTGTGTAGGGCTAGTTGCCCAGTCTGGAGTCGAGATTGCAAACTTCTGTTCCCTGTCACTGGGGTGGAGCGGGTCGAAGGAGCGCGCCCCATCTCCACATGCATAAACCAATTTAACACTATTTTCTGCCCTCACAAAAATAAAACATGCCTTGCTCAGTGAACCTAAGAGCATCAGCTCTGTTTAAACATGTTTATCACTGCTGCCCAGACGGGCCCACGACGCGGCACCGCGCAGAAGCATGATGGCCCAGCCAGCACAGCAGGGGACAGATCCCCGCCATGAGGCACAGCAATAACAGGTGGCCAGCAGGGCAGCACAGGTGGGGTGCGGAGGAGGGGTGCGGAGGAGGGGTGCGGAGGAGGGGTGCGGAGGTGGGGTGCAGAGGAGGGGTGCGGGCGTCTTGTGGCCCAGGGAAAGGCTCACAGAGCTGATCCCTCGGGGAGCGGGGCCCGTAGAGGGCAGAGCTCTGTGAAGCCCGATGTGGACAGCCGGACATTAAGCAGGGGCTTTGTTTGAGTGAAGCATAGCTTATGTGACAGCATACGCCCTCGGTAACGGGGGGTGGCCGGGAGACCTGCTGTCCTCTCACTGACCGCATTGCTAACCTAGCTCTTCATGAGTCGGGGATCGGGTGTGCACAGGTCTCCCCTTGCCGCCACAGGCTAGGTGAGGGACAGTGACACCTGGGTATGGCCTTGCTCTCCGGCCCCGGCTCTGCCTTCGAGCCCTCCATTCTCCACCTGTTAGAGCGCTTGGCGCTGCCGGACTCCCTGTGCGGGGCTGCTGGCCTTCCCCTTCGTGGCTTCACGGTCTGCCTCCCCGCCACACAGGAAGCCCCACCCTGAAGGGACATCCACGCTTTTCCATGTTTGGATAAGCGGAGTCTAATGCTGCCGGACGTGTGGCCGGTGCTCAGGAAACCTTAGTCGAGGGAAGGAAGGAGTCCTTTACTCTCCGTGATAAGCCTGCGTGGTGGGCAACGTCATCCCCGCTGCATACAGGGGAACATGGGGTTTCACACCCGCGAGTGAGTTCAAGGTCACCCCTCTCCTTTTCCAACTTTTGTTTTTAAAATTAACAATGCCCCCTTCCCCATACCCTAAAAGGGTCCGGTCCCACTGAATCCTCTACTTTGGCCATGTTCTTCTTGTTGATGGGTCTGTCATTTTTGCCTGTAAATATTGTAATATGGTGACCCAGACGCATGAGCAAGGTTAAATGGTTTTATTAAGTGTGTAATTAAAACTTTGGGCCTTCCCTTGATAAGATAGCCTGCTTAGCATTTAACAGATAGAACGGAGTGTCGGAGCTGTTGAGTCGGGTTCCGTTAGGACACATTCCGTCACACGGCGGCGGCTTGGGCTGTGGTGTGGGCCGGCTTCCGTGCCCCAGCTCTGCAGGGCGCTCGTCTCCCAAACTTAAGTTAGTCCTACCAGAATCTCACAATCATACAGCCATTCTTTCCTTTCACTAGATTTTAACTACTCTAATTTTCTTAGGGTAGAAAAAAAGAGGGTAGACGGTCTCGCTACAGTGATTTTTTTTTAAATACTGGTTTTTGGGGGAGCCTGGGTGGCTCAGTTGGTTAAGCGACTGCCTTCGGCTCAGGTCATGATCCCGGAGACCCCCGATCGAGCCCCGCATCGGGCTCCCTGCTCGGCGGGAAGCCTGCTTTTCCCTCTCACTCCCCCTGCTTGTGTTCCCTCTCTGGCTGTGTTTCTCTCTGTCAAATAAATAAATAAAATCTTTAAAAATAAATAAATAAATACATACATACATACTCGTTTTTTAATTTTTTTTAAAAATCACGTGACCCAGCTCCATTTAGTTTGGAGTATCTGTTGCCACTCTCCACCCACACACACGCATGCACACGCACGCACACGCACGTACACACACGCACACATACACACACACGCACACACGTACACACGCACACGCATGCACGTACACACACACGCACGCACACACGCACACACGCACGCACACGCACGCACGCACGCGTACGCACGCACACGCACGCACGCACACACACGTATGCACGCACACGCACGCACACACACGCACGCACACGCACACACGCACGC
>PITA01018396.1:0-40491 GCA_004023965.1 Spilogale gracilis
TCTTCCTTTTTTCCTTCCTTCCTTCCTTCCTTCCTTCCTTCCTTCCTTCCTTCCTTCCTTCCATGATATAATTCACAGGCCATAATAAAATCCACCTTCTAAAAGTACAGTTCAGTAGCGTTGTATTCCCTAAATTGCGCAACCAACACCGCTAAGTCCAGAACATTTTCATCACCCCAAAAAGAAATGTATCCATCTGTAGTCTGTCCCCATCTCCCCGCACCCTCCCGCCCGCCTGCCTCCTCGTCCCCCTGCGCCCAGCATCCGGTCTCCTTCTCTGTTTCTCTGGATTTGCCTATTCTGGACATTTCATATAAGGGAAGTCATACCATGTGGCTTTTATGACTGGTCTCCTTTGCTTTGCTCCACGTGCTGTTTTCAAGGTCCCTTTGTAGCAGGTGTCATTCCTTTTCCTGGCTGAAGGATGCTATGTTGAATGGACCTATCACTTTTTGTTTATCCACTTATCAGGGGATAGACATTTGGATTGTTGCCATTTTTGGGCTCTTATGAATAATGCGGCCCCTGACATTCCTGGGGAGGTTTTTGCTCGGAGTAGGTTTCCATTCCTTTGGTGTAGCTAGGAGTGGAATCACTACGTTGTACTGTGACTCTGTGTTTAACCGAGTTAAAGGAGGAGATGCCAGACTGTTGCCCGAAGTTGTGGCACTGCTTTACCTTCCCACCAGCAAGGTCAGCACCTGTTACTCTGTGTCTTTTTGATCATATAGCCATTCTCAGCAGATATGAATAATATCCGGTTATGGCTCTTATATGCATTTCCCTGAAGGCTAGTGATGTTGAGCATCCTTTCAGATGCACTTGGGCCATTTGTAGGTCTTATTTTGAGAACTGTCCATTCAGATCCTTTTCTCAGGGACACCTGAGTGGCTCAGTCAGGTTAAGCATCTGCCTTTGGCTCAGGTCATGATCCTAGGGTTGTGGGACCGAGCTCTGCATCAGCAGGGACTTCTCCCTCTGCCTGCCGCTCTTCCTGTTGTGCACTCATGCTCTCTCTCTCTCTCTCTCTCTCTCGCTCTCTCTCGCTCTCTCTCGCTCTCTGTCTGTCTCTGACAAATAAATAAATAAAATCTTTAAAAAAAAGCAACAACCCCAAATCCTTTGCTCATTTTAAATTTGGGTTGTTTTTTTATTATTTGTTAATAGTTCTTTATATGTTTTGGATACTAAACCCTTTTCAGGTGTATGATTTGCAAATATTTCCCCCCAGTCTCTGGGTTGTCTTTTCACTTTCTTGATAGTGCCCTCTGAAGCACAGAAATTTTTAATTTTGATGATGTCAGATTTATTTATTTTCACTTTGTTTTTTGTCCTTTTAGTGTCTAAGAAACCATTGCCTGACCCACGGTTATGAAGGTTTACACCCATGTTGTCCTCTAAGAGTTTGAATTAGTTCTTCTGTATGGTGTGAGGTAGGGTTCCATCTTCGTTCTTTCACATGTGGATGTCCAGTTTTCCCACCACCATTTGTTGAGAAGACTGTCGTCCCCCCTGGAATTGTCTGGGCACCCTAGTTAGACAGTTAGTTGACTCCAGATGGATGGGTCTGTTTCTGGTCTCTCTGTTCTAGTCATTGATCTGTAGGTCTGCTCTTGTACCACTACCATATTGCGTGGTTACTGAAGCTTTGTAGTCTGTTTTTAAATTGGAAAGGATGACTCTTCCAACTTTGCTCTTTCTTAGTTTTTCAAGATTGGCTATCCTGGGTCCTTGCATTTTTCTTTGAATTTAAGGATTAACTTGTCAATTCCCGTTAGAAGAAAGCTGGGATTTTGATGGGAATTGTGCTGAATCTGTAGGTCAGTGTGGTAGTGGTGCCAATTATATTGTCTTTTTCATGAGCATGGGATGTCTTTCTGTCTGTTGAGATCTTCTTGAATGTATTTCAACAATATTTATAGTTTTCAGCATTTAAATCTTTGTTAAATTTATTTCTTAAGTGCTTTTCTTCAATGCTACTATAAGTAGAACTATTTTCTTCATTTCACATTCAGATTATTCATTGTTAGCATATAGAAATATGATTTGTGTGTGTGTGTATTGATCTTTTATTTTGCAGTCTTACTGAACTTACCTTAATCGGTTTCGGGGTTTTGTGTGTATGGATTCCTTGGGATTTTATGTTTACAGGATCATGTTCACCTGCTTATAGAGGCAGTTTTACCTCCTCTTTCCAGTCTGGATGCTTTTTATTTCATCCTCCCTCCCAGTGACCCGGGCTAGAACCTCCAGGACGGTGTGGAGTACAGGTGGCAAAAACAGACATCCTTGTCTTGTTCTAATCTTAGGGGGAGGGCTTCCAGTCTTCCACCCCGCGTAGAGTGTTTCTGTGATTTTTATAGATGATTTTTAATCAAATTGAAGAAATTCCCTTCTATTCCTGGTTTGTTGCATGTTTTTATCCTGAAGGGCGCTGGATTTGTCAGATGCCTTTTTCTGAGTCTGTTGAGATGATCGTCTCAGTGAAAGCTTTGTCCTTTATCCTGTTAATACAAAGTGGGCACTTATCTCCCAGGGAGCCAGCTGCCCAGCTCTGAGCCTCCCCAGCTACACCACATACTCGCTGTGGGACTCCGGGCGGGGGCCTTGGTGTGTAGACTGGGAGTGACTGCTTTCTCATGGGGTTCTTGGGAGGGTGCTTGAATTACTTTGTAGACGGTGTTGTCTAGCCCGTATCAGGTGCTGTTTATTGAGCACTTGGCTGTGATTGGTGACATACGACGGTATGGGTGGGCTAGGGTGGGAGGGGACACCAGTGGGGGCAGTGCAAAGCTAATCTAAGGCCAGGCTGATGCACCTGCTTTGAAAAGCCTGCTGATGGGAAGTCTGGACGCTCTCACAGGAGGTGGCCTGCTGGGCTCCAGTCGGCTCTGAGTCTTCCTGTGGGAGGGGATGGGCTACGGGTGAGGCCCAGGGGAGCACCTGTCCGCCGCAGAGCCCTCCAGTGTGTGTAGGCCTTGAGTGTCCCCTCCTGTCAGGGCTGTGCGTCCACGGCACCAGGCTTCCCTGCCCGGGCTCTGAGTCCAGGCTGGGGGTGTGGAAACGGGGCCTGAGAGCTAGCACACAGCCCCACCTCCCTACCCCGATTTTCCTGACTTCTCTTTTCCTGCCTGCCTTTCACCCTGGCTCCTCGTCCTGCCTCTGTTGTTGACCATCCTTGTGACTTGGGGCAGACTGCCGATTGGGACCTATGCGGGCCTCTGTCCACAGAGACACTGGCCACAGCAATTTGAGGATTAAATGAATGCTGTGTTGGAAGGCCTGCAGCACCGTCTGCCAGGGCTCAGCAAACACTGGCCCCAGACCACCCTCCCGTGGTCCCCAGGAAGCCCTGCAGCCCTCAAAATCTGCTAACACTTCTGCCCCAGTTGGGTTTTACAGGTGGATATGGGGAGAGAGAAAAACATTTTCAGTATGCCCTGTGCAATTTTTGGCATTTGTTTTCATGAGCTATATGAGGCTGGATCTTACCTTGGTCTAATGTACTGACCTTCAGTCCAGCCAAGTAGCTTGAAGCTCCTGGAGACAAGCCACTTTGCTTCTTTACTTTTGGTTTGTTTTCCAAGGTTTTGGGGGAGCAGGGCACCTCACTGATGCTTGGCTTTTCCCGGCCCCTGTGCTCAGAAGTACAGGGTGGTCCACCCTCCTGAGGAGCTTTGGTCTGGTCTGAGAAGAGGCTGAGGCCAAGACAAGAAGTAGTGAAAACAAACCAGGACGGTAACTTAACCAACGGCAGGGAGCATCAGAATACTTTGGTATCCCACAGATCACCTGTTTGGCCCTCACTCGGTGCCTGGCACCAGCAGCACCCCGACAACCAAAGCAGACTCAGCTCCCAGAGCTTTTCAGAAAAACCCACTGGATGGGTGCTTCTCTGAAACCGGGGACTCCAGCAAGCCAGGGTGCGAGAAGCCAGGGGGGCAGAGCCGGGGCTGGAGTGTGTCTGCAGGAGGCTGGAGAACGGCGGTGAGCGCGGCTCAGGAACTCAGGAATGCTCCTGTGGCTTTGAGCACTTGCCTTTAATCTCCCCAGCCTCGGCCTCGTGGGATTATTTTGCAGACTTGGGAGGAGGTGCGCGCAAAGCCAGTAACACAGCGCTAGACGTGGTAGGAGCTCAGCCGGCAGCGGCGGCCCTCCCGCAGGTGCATGGAGCCGATGAGGCTTATGGTAGGAGAAGCCCTTACCGAACCAGAAAATGGTCACAGTTCGTGGGGTGAAGGTTTGGGTGGCCAGACAGCATCCGGGGTAAAGTTCCGTGTCATACACGCGCACGTGCCCCCACTAAAGGCGGGGCACCCCTAACAGTCATCTCTCTGAACGCACGTGGCTCTTTGGTCTTCCAGTTTTATACTTATCATATGTTGGTTCTGTAATTACAGAAATGTTAATAGAAAACTTAATTAAAGAGCATGCCGCCGTTACTGTCAGTGTGTGTGTGTGTGTGCACGCGCTTGCGTCCTCGCTGCGGAGTTGGGGGCGTTCTCAAAGGAGAGCGGGGCTGCCGAGGGTGGCCCCAGGGAGGTGGGTCTGTCACAGGAAGTGGTGTGGGGTCTCGGGGCGGCCTGCTGACCTGGGCTTTTCCTCTGTCCACAGATGATAGGATCTGCTCGCCACCCTTCATGGAGCTCACAAGCCTGAGTGGAGACGACACCATGAGGCTCCTGGAACAGAATGGCCTGGCGTTCCCCTTCAGTGCGTGCCCCCGCCGACCCGGGGCCCGGCTGGGCAGGGGGGCTGTCCGTGGCTCCCCGGGATGCACGAGGGCCCTGGCTGCCGGGGAGGGCTGAGCCCCATGTCCCGCTCCCACCTGCGCAGTGGAGACGAGTCCTCGTGGCGTGGGCTAAAGGTGCTCCGCGGCTGGCCCGGCCGCCCTGAGTGCAGATGCTGGCCACCGTGGAGCCAGCATGTCTCCCCGGCTCCCCCCTGCCCCTTATCCCCACGGGCTGCAGGAGTTTCAAGAATTTCTCCCCATGTCTGCCAGGTCATGCTTTGTGGGGGAAACCGTCTCACTGATTTCTCTCTGCTTTTTCTCTCCCTGCTCTGTAGTTTGCAAAACCAGAGTGGCTCACGGCACCAACTCTCACGAGGTAGGTGGAAGCTTTGGCTGCCCTATGTGCCCGCTCTACCCTGCCCCTGTCTTTCCAGCTCCCCGTGTCTCTCTGGGAGCCCGCAAGAGTGTGGGTGCTAAATCCCACCCCCGCTGCTCCCACTCCCTGTCCTGCTCTTGGCTCCATACGCTGTCGCCAGCTTCTGCCCCTGCCTGCCCTGCGTCCGGGGTGGGAGGCATTGTGCCAGGGGCCTGCCTGCCCCTTCTGAGCCCTTGCAGATCATATTCCAATTTGACCTGTCTGGCTTCGCGACCTCTGGCTCTGCCAGGTACTACACTGGACCCCACTGCGTGCCCTAAACTGGAAGGATGCTCTCACTGCCCCCACGGACCAGCAGGCCGGGCTAAATTTAGGAGGGGGTGGGAGAGGCACCGGCACTCCACTTGCTAGTATGTGGTGATTTTTTACCCCCCATGTGTTTCCAGCCACTGTCAGTGCCAGGACAGGAATGTGTAAAGACATGTGTCCTGCCTCAGTGGTAAAGACCAAGTCCCAGAGACATATAGCCCCAGTGAGATATGGTGCAGGACCATAAGCAAAGGCGGCCTTCTGGCGTAAGAGGGCCAGAGGGCCGGGCAGGGACCCTGGTGGGTGTCGTTTTTCCTTGCCAACCTCAGAACGTCACCCAGGACTTGGCCCTCAGGACTTCCCCCAACCCTCAGCCTCGTCATCTGAGTTTCATACCGCCAGTGGCGCAGCCCGGCCTAGGGACCTCCCTGTTAGGCACTTGGGAGGGCGCGCTGGGCAGTAGACACGTGACCGCTCCGGAGGGCCCTGTGGGGAGAGCCTGACTTTGGGCCACCTCCCAGTCAGAAGTAGTCCCCAAAACCTTAGAACAAAACATGGGCAGCCCTGCAGCAGTGCTCTGTAGACCTCTGGGGTGCTCTCTGTCCCTGGCCGATGATTGTGGAGAAACGTCTATGAGCAGATGGCGGTGGTCTGATGGGCACTGCGGGCCGGGGGTGTGCCTCTCTGCAGGGACAGGAATGTGGGGGCAGCGCCTGGAAATCATGGCCTGCTGCAAAGGCCAGCTGTCTCCTGAGGTTGTGGAGCCGTCCCTGTCTGGGCCTGCCTGGGCTCCGGGCCAGGGATGTGCTCCCTGCCAAGCTCTGGGAGGGAGCAGGAATGCTTGAGAGCAGCCACGTCCTGTCACCAGAGCCCACGTTCCTGTTGCTGGCGCCAGCCGACCGTCCACCTGCCCCTGTCACTAGCAGCCCGTCCCTCTGTGGGTCCATGCCTTGTGGCTGTCCGAATGGAAGGGTGGCCGTGGTCATTCTTAGTGTGGTTGGACTGTCCTGATGCAGAAAACTCAGCCTGCAGGAGAGGAACTGCGACTGTCCTCATGAGAGAATTCTGGAACTCACGGAGACCTGGGAGCAGATCTGGCTCCATGCGCTGCCAGCTGTGTGACTTTGGGCAGATCGCCCAGCCTCTCTGTGTGTCCGCCTGCACTTGTACGTGCGGTTGTGATGGTCATGGAGGACGGGCTTGCTGCACGCGCTGCCCTGGGGCCTGGCGCAGAGCGCCTTGGGTGTGCCGGCTGGGAACCGGGTGTGGAGCCTGCCCGGCCACTGGTTCCGGATCCAAGTGAGCCCCCTCCTTGGCAGGAGTCTCAACCCTCATGTGTGCGGTCATTGTGTTCAGGGGAGGCTTTCCTGCATTAGTTTAGCTGTCGGAGTCTGAGCTCTGACATGCACACATGTGTGCCCCCCTGGCCCCCCGGCCCCCAGTGTGCTGCTTCAGGGAGGGGCGCCTCTTCTCCTGAGTGGGGGGGCTGGGAATGGAGCCTCTGGGACTGGAATCTGGAGGCCCCAGGGAGTTCATGTGTGCTACGGGCTGCCTGCCTCCTGGGACGCTTTCCCGTCAGAGGGCTGCCCTCTCAGGTGGGACGCCCCCCACAGCATGAGTCTGGAGGTCGGCGGGCAAGTCTCCTGACCTATTCCAGGGGTACCTGGGATGAGTGCAGCGAGGATAGAGGGGACAGCTCTGTAGACATGGTTGACTTTAAACAGGAAAATGAGGCTTTCTGATTAGGGTCCTTGCCTGTAGTGTGGTCTCCCCGAGCCCCACCTCTGAGCCCCCCAGCCCCAAGCTCAAAGAAAACTAACTAGTTAGGGCAAACTACTCTCTTTTCATTGTATGTTCACAGAGCTGTCTGGCTTGTTTTTAAGCCAGTGCAAGCACACTGATTTGCTCAGAGTGAAATTACCATCCCCCCGCCCTTCTGTCAAATCACTGAGCTGGAAGCCTGAAGCGCCCCTCAGGCTGCCCCGTGGTGCTGACTGTCGTCTGACAGTGGAGAGAACGGAGCAGGAGCAGGTTCCTCACCGGCACCCTGGGACTCAGACCCGTGTCTGGCTCCTGAGCCCCTCTCCCCACCCCGTGTTCTTGCCCTTCCTCGGCCCTTGTGGTGCGGGGACACACACACACACACACACACACACACGTTTGTTTCCGCATGTGGCCCGGATCTCTGCTTCTGCCCCGCGCGGCTAAGCCCCAGGATCATTGGGGTGGCGCTTGGGGACCGTGGACGTTGAGGGTGGAGCCAGCGCAGGCGGCCAGCTGTCCAGGCTCTGTCATTCCTGCCCCGAGTCCTGGGCATCTGGTGGCTCCTTCCTGGGGCCTGTAGGCTGCAAGGGATTAGCCAAAGCAGAGATATTTCTCTAGCTGCCCCTCTGCTCTCCCTACTTCAGTGGCCTACTAGATCCTTCCAGGGCGGACCTTTGTCCCCAGGTAGTCAGGGACTAGGAGCAGCATGTTTTCATCCCGTAAGCATCCGTGTAACTGACTCCGTGTGTCAGAAGTCAAGGCTGCGTGCTGGGCAGACCCAGTCCCATCCTGGGCTCTGTCACTTTCCAACAAGCCACTGAGCTTCTTAGGGCCTCAGTTTTCTTGTCTGTAAAAGGTGCATGAGAATAGTGCCCCCCTCAGAGGTGCATTGTGAGGATAGCACCAGGTTACTCACATAAATAGGGCTGGGCACCTCATGAGTGCAACCAAAGGTAGCCCTTGTCGACATACAGACTTTGACTCAAGGCCTCCCAATTCCTGATCCATTGCCTTCCACTTCCTGCCTTACCTGGGTCTTTGTGGAAGAACCTCTAAGGAGGTCATAAAGATTGAGTAGTATACAACTGGGGTGCCGTTTACTGGATTACAGTGTGAAAAGTGGAGTTGTGCAGTGCCCTGTTAGCTCAACCGTACAGAGACAACCTGATGGTGCAGGGTTTCCAAACCACCACATTAGGACTGAATTGATTCCCAGGTGTTCTTCTTGTGTCTCACTCCACTCGCCCTGGCTTGAGATTCTTCATGGAGAGTCCTCAGTTCACAGGGATGGTCCTTTGTGGCAGAGCTCTGAGCCGTGACATGCCCCTGTGTCTAAGGCTGAGTAGGTGGTGGACTCTGACAGAGCCCTGGGCCCCCTGTCTCCACAGATGGCCATCGTGTTCAACCAGGAGGGCCTGAGTGCCATCCAGCCGCCCTGTGTGGTCCAGAACTTCATCAACCACAACGCTGTCCTGTACAAGGTGTTTGTGGTGGGCGAGTCCTACACCGTGGTCCAGAGGCCCTCGCTGAAGAATTTCTCTGCGGGCACGTCAGGTAACCAAGCTTCCCACCATCTCGGGGGCCCAGCTGGGGCAGGCATCAGCTGTCCGCCCCGCAGCACTCCCCCTGCTACCCTGTGTTATTTTGGGGGGTGGTGGGAGTGGGCTCATCTGAAGGTCGCAGTTGCGTGCAGTGGGTGGGGAGGTCTCGGAGAACAAGGTGAAACCCAACCCTGGCGGGTCCGTCCATCTCAGTGACTCTAATCTCCCGGAAGCGTCTGAATGCTTTCTGCCCCCAGGATGCTTCCCGGGGCCCCACGCAGAAGGGAGACTCACGAGGAACACGTTGGAATGAATGATGGGGCCCTTCAGGGAAGCGAGGGCTTGGGAAGGGGCCAGAGTGCTGACTGCTTCACCAGGTCCCCATTTCCCAAGTGGGGAAACACCGAGTTCCGAGCCGCTTCTGCAGCAGCTGCAGTGACCGTGCACGCCCTTAGAAGTCCTGTGGGCTCAGGGTGCTTCCCAGCCATGAGACCTCCGGTGGAGTCTTGCAGGAGTGAGGACCGAGGCCAAGTGCTTCGGGTCCTGAGTGTCCCTCAGGTGTCACAGGGCGGTGGCATCTGCGGGACGCTGCCATCATTGGAGGCTGTGGGGCTCTGTAAGCTCGACTTTTTTTTTGAGCTGCTCTCCTCACACCAGGTGACCCTTGGCCCTTTCAGAAACGGACACTAAGATAGGGACTGGCTGGTGTTGTGGCTACTCAAACTGGGGGTTCTGAGGCATCTCTAAGGCAAGTTCTAGAAACCTTTGGAACAGAGTAACAGCATCTTGGAAATAAGCAGAGCTTTCTCAGAGGACCCCTTGGAGGATATTTATCCTCATGTGGTTTCGCTCAAACACGCCGTACTATTATCTCTGCAAGGGAAACCCGCCTTCAGCAGACACACTGGAATCCCGGGCTGCTCCGTTTCCATCTGAGCAGACAGATGTGTCTTCTTCAAGTCTCTCCTGCTGGGATTGCCTGTCACCATCCGCTCCTGGTGGCTTTAAGCCACTCCTCCTGAATGAAGTTCAGCTGTTCTTGTCTTCCTTTCTCAGCTGTTCTTTCCTGGACAGCTTTTTTCTTCCCATTAACACAACACAGGGAGCAGATACTTGCAAAATGTGTGATTTTTCACTTCCTTTCTGTGTGCAGGAAGCCTCCCTGTTGGGCTTGGGGCCCCAGGACTCAAGGGTTTGGAACATCCCCATTGTCACCCTGGTCCCAGCCCCGGCACACTGGGATGATGGAATGATCTGGGGTGAGAGGACCCACGGTCTAGGGAGGTCTCTTTGTATATGACTACATACCAGGAAGAGGCATTCTTTATAAATTATGGGCTAGAAAAGACTTTCTTTTTTTTTTTAAGTAGGCTCAATGCCCACCTTGGAGCCCAGCTTGGGACTTGAACTCACAACCTTGTAATCAAGACCTGAGCTAAGATCAAGAGTCGGACGCATAACCGACTGAGCCACCCAGGCTCCCCAAGAGACTATTTTTTTTTTAAATCCTCTATCATTTTCCTAATTTTAAAAAGTATGTGCTTTAAGTCTATGGAAAATGTATTTAATTAAGAGTGGAATACCTTACATAGCTTCCTTTCTTTCTTTCCTTCCTTTATTCCTTCCTTCCTTTTTTTTTTCCTGTACCAGAATCCCTCTACCTGTAAAAGAAATTTATCACCAGGTTTCCTTCCTTGCAGACAAAAAGTATCCTCTTTTCTCCCTTTTCCTCCTTTTCCTCCTGGTTGCAAAGTTCTGGGCCAGCTTCTGTCTCAGAACCAGGAGCCCTTAGCAGCAGGGGGCGGACTCCTTATGTGTGTGTCCTCTCCTGACTATTTCCAGCTTGCCAGTTTTCCATAAAATGTCAGCTGGGGCCAAATCAATGAGTAGATAAGCACACAGAGCTAATGCCAGAATGTTGATTGTGCTCAGACAAGCTGAGTAACTTTCAGCGTGTCCGTCCATCTGTCCCCAGAGCTGATTTCACATCTGCAAGCCTTTACGGCTTCATGCCAGGGAGCTGGTGCAGGCTTTGTCCTCCTGATGTGCGTGCTCTTTCCAGATCAGAAGCATGATACGGCAGCGGCCCTCAAGCTGGACCAATTGAATGGGGGGCTTTGGAACTCCGGGGCTCTGACCTCCTTCTACCCCCCACCTTGGCTTTCTAGTTCTCGTCCAGTACGGAGGCCTGCAGCTTCCCTGTCCACACATGGAGCTGGAAGCATGTTGAGTGGGATTCTTCAGGACTTCGGGGGAGCCAGGAACACTAACCTTCCCTCCATAACTCTCATGCTCTATTGATTCTCAGATCTTGGTTTTTACCGGATAACATCTCCGAAGTCAGCTGTGCCTTAGGGCCGGTGGCATCTTACATTTGCCTTGGCTGGAATGGCAGTCAGTTGTCACTGGGAGGGTTGGTGTTGGCCTGCCCCAGCCATCAGAACCACGCATTCTCTGCCTGTGGTTCGCAGCTGGGAAGACTGCTCCCTTCTCTCCACCCAGGGCCAGGGTCCAGATGGGCACATTTCTCTGCTCCCCCTTTGGTGCAGTGGATTTACTTCTGTTTCTTGACTGTGGACTGGTGCCTTTATTCTACTCTCCTTCCTGGGCCTTTTCCCCCTTGGGGCCCATAAAAGAATGGCATTGCTTATTAGCACATAGAGCTGGGATCAGCAGGCTTTTTCTGCCAACGGCCCGATAGTAAGCATGTCCAGCTCTGTCATAATCATGTACCGCTACCCTTGGAGCATGACAGCAGCTGTAGACGGTACGGAAGTGAGTGGGCGTGGCTGCAGCCCGGTAAAACTACTTACAGAGGCAGGCCTCCAGGCTCCGGTTTGCTGACCTGTCACCTCGAGCCTCTCTGTAGATGCCGTATTGCCCTGAACCTGCCACGGGCCCCGCCCTGTGCCGGGTACCGACCCAGGAGGGACGGAGATAGTCCACCACGCACCCTGCCCCGACATGCTCGTATTCTAGTGTCAGGGAGTGCCCATGTGGAAAGAAAACATAAAAAGATACATCATTGCATAGATGAAGGGCTTCAGAGGAAGCACTGGGGTCCTGGGCCAGGGAGCCGCTAGGAACCCTCTGTGCAGCAGAACCGTGTATGAGATCCAGGAGAACAGCTGGGCCCCCCCCTGCAGTGCTGTGACCTGCTCCCCCGGCCCAGAGACACGTGTGAAGATGAGGCAGACGGGTTGGAAGAACGGGTGGCTTGCTGCTCCCCACTGCAGTTACTGGAACACTGGGGAATTGAGCTGGTCATTTACTCTCTTCTTTTGAACTGTTTTTCTCATCTGTCAGTTGTGGGCCACAGTGTACCCCTATTCCTCTCACTCTCCCCCACCTCCACTGGGCGTTGGTGGTCCTTCCTCTCTCAGGCTGTGTGTCTCAGGACCGTTGCAGATTTGGGGTCCCAGCCTCATCTTTAGCTCCCTGCGGAGTTGGCATCAAAGGGCGTGTGACCCATTCTGACCTGTCTCTGCCTCTTGGTCTCCGGGGTCGGGGAGTAGCTCTGGCCCCTGCTCTGGCCAGACACGGGTAGGGTTTGAACAGAGGATGGCCCCCCCCCCCCCAGCCCCAGGATGTGAAATGGCCCACACGTGTGATTGGTCTTGCTGCCACAAGGAGCTGTTGGGTGGCACGGCTTGTCCAGTTCAGGTGCTGGCTGGGCCCTTCTGAGTGCCCAGCTTCTTGTCTTCCTGGCATAAACACTCGTGGTGTTCCCTTGCGGCTCCCGCAGGCTTCCCAGGCTCCCTGAACTTGGCTGTGTCTGCCTACTCTGTGTGACCCCCCAGGTTCGCTCTGCCACCACTGGGGACCCTCGGGGTGGGTCAGGGTAGATAGGTGGGCAGTGCCTACAGAAGGCCCAGACCCCCACTCCATGAGCCCCACTCTGTCTTCTGGCCCTGGGCCTTGCCACCCCTTAAGGCTCATTCCTCTTGGCTGTCAGTGCCCAGCGGGGCTGCCTGGCACAGATCCTGCAGGGTGTTTATTTTCCCCAGGCTCCTCCCCAGGACCGTCTCTCGTGCCCCCCGTCTGGACTGGCTCTGGTCGGAGCGGCGGGAGGACTGTCGGGTACACCGGGGCGGCAAGGGGCCTGTGTGCCCCACTAGCGGGAAGGATGCCAGGTACATCTCAGCGCCTGCCTGCTTGGCCTCCGCCCGAATCACTTTCTCATGCATGATTGTTGCGGCGTCGTAATCCTGGAGCTGGTGGGGGTCCTTGGCGATCAGAGCAGGTGCTCCCCTCGACCTGGGCCCTCCACACCATGGTGCTCAACCAAGGCCTTTCCTGTCCGGAACTTAGGGCCCTGGGTCGCAGGGATGAGCGATGTGTCCTGGGGACAGGAGCCAACAAGCCCCACCCTGGAGGGACTGAAGCAGAGGCTGCCGGGCCCCGTAGGGTCTTATGGCCCAGGACATTCCCATGTCATTCTTGGAGGGGGGGGGGCATGGGGTGGTGAAGCTCACGGTTTTGTGATTCTTGCATTCCTTTGCCCATGCTTCCAAGTGCTCGAGAACGTGTGACCGACCAACCTCACTCCACGGGATGGATACACAAACCAACTGCTTCTTGCACTCGTTATTTTTGGGATCGGTCTGCCCATCTGGGTGCCCGGTGGGACTAAGGCTGTGGTGGGAGGCAGACGTGGACCAGGAAGTATGGTGTGGGAGGAGGAGGAGGAGGAGGGTATTTCAAGGGGCTGTGCCAGCTTCCAAAGCCAAACAGAAATTGTTCTGTGTACTTTTCTTAGATGGATCCTATAGAAGCCTGCGTTCTGATTTCCTATATTTTCCCCCCTGTATAGTTGGGAAACAGCAGAATCCTTTGTATTCTAAACACTCATGTGCCAAGTGGCTGCTTGGGCACTTCTCAAGTGCTACCCTGAAAAGGAGTTCCACGGGCAGATACTGGGAGGGACTGGGACTGCTGGATTCAGTGGCATTTACTGGACCTCTTGGCTTCGGGCCTTTGAGACTCCGGTACACTGTTTCCCACTCACTCAGCCGCCACGCCATCCCTTCAGCCCCCTTTCTAGTGCCATGTCCCTAAGACCCACTAGACACACTTTGGAATGGGGCCTTATGTGTTGGGGAAAACCAGATAGGATACCATAGGATGGTAGCAGAGGTAGGCTCATTAAGACAGTTATTTTTGTATGGGAAACGGGAGCCCCGAGTGGAGGTTTCTGGTCATGGTGCCGTGTCTCCTTGGCTTGGGGGTGCCCGGCTCACTGGGGCCCCAGGTTGGCTGCTGCTGGATGCCCAACCATAAGGCCACCGAGACTGTGGCTGGGCTGGTGCTGCCCCCTGGTGTCAGGTGGTGGAGTCACCATCCCTGCCCTGAGCTAACTCTGGCTCCTTCTTGTCTTTGTGTTTTCAGACCGGGAGTCTATCTTCTTCAATAGCCACAATGTGTCGAAGCCAGAGTCCTCATCGGTCCTGACCGCGGTATGTTCCTTCTGCTATGTGGCCTTCCCTCCCGATGCTGGGTATGGGGTGCTGCGTTCAGTGGAGCCGAGGGCTAAGCTCCAGCAGAGGAGGGGGTGGGGGACCAGAGACCCCTTTCTTGGCTTGCTGCAGGCCTCTCAGCCATACACGTGGACCACTAGGTTACTCCCGAGGGAAGATTTTCTAACTCTCCCACAGTGAGGATCTCCCCACCATCCTCCCCAAGTCACGAGGAATTTGAACACCTGCTTTCTAATCTACCTTTTTCCTGATTTATAAAAGGGGATGGGAGGCAACAGCACCCCCGTTTTCCTTTCTCTTTCTTGTCTGTGTGAATCCAGTAAGCATTGGCTAAGGTGCCTCTGGAGCGCGGCTCACAGCAGGTGGCAGGCTCCGGGCGAGTTCCGTGAGCGCTGAGAGGGTCAGACACCGCCAGGACGTCCTGCCGGGTCACAGCCGGGCCTTGCCACGGCCTCGCGGGAGCGGGGCACATGGCTCTGTTTTCCAGAGTGGGGAGGCCCATGATCAGGAGGCTCGAGTGACTTCTCTAAACTCACAGGGCTGTTCACTCGGGCTGTGCCGGCCCACGATCCCAGATGGGCCTATTCCAAAGCTGGGTCTCTCGGGAATTTAGGACTTCTTCTGTCACTGGTACCTGCAGGGCAGTGTTTTCCCAAAGCAGAGAGTTAGAAATTTGTCCCAGGACAGCTTCTGCCATCCCTCTCAAGTCCAGTGGGCTGGCGGTCTTCGCTGCTCCTTTCCCTGGACCTTGGAGCCCTGGGCTGGGTCTCCTGAGTCACGGCCCTAATGGCTGATCTGGGAGGACTTGCCTGTGCCCTCCTCCCTGTCCTGGGCCATTCTCACCAACAGCATCCACAGTAGGCCCCTGTCCCTCAGCCTTACTCCCCTCCTTCCTGTGTTGGGGGGAGGCACTTGCTTGTTACCTCTTGCCCCCCCCCCCCCCCGCTGCCCCGCCCCAGCCCAACTGCCTGTTCATTTCTTGTTTGGTCTGATTGCTCTGAGGAGCCAGCTGTGTGCTGAGGGTTTGACAAAGCACAGATGTGCACAGGGACCTGGAGGGAGCAGCATGTCCCTCAAGATGTTGCTAGACATTCCCCAAGAACAAGTGCTGTGGTCAGGGAAGCTCGGAGAGCAGTGATTTTAAACAGAACCTCTCAGCGCTTGGCCGTGTGCACCGTAAGATATAAAAAGCTGTTTTGAGCAACAAAAGCTTTGCTGATCTTCGAACCTTCAGAGGCTGACCCAGTTCGGCAGGGCTTCTTCCCTGAGAGGCTCTCAGACCCTGTTTGGCCAGTGACTCCTGGTGGGGGAGGGAGATGGCATGCCACAGCCTTCGGGGGGGGGGGGTGGCTGTCCCTGCCAGTCTCTGTGTGGCTGTACCGGCCCCTGGGGCAGTTTGCTGATGCTGGGGTTGGGGCGAGGGGGGGGTGTCCCTGGTAACCTTCGTAGGTAATCACCGGCCTGCCGCTCCGCCTGTTTCTTCATCTGTGAAATGGGAAAGCTTAGAGAGATTTGGGCCACCTCTCTACCTATAGGGTCTGCCCTCGTCTCCTCCTTCCCTTTAGCTCCTGCCTGGCATTCAGGAGGCCCCTAGGACTGACAGCCACATACAACAAAACAAGAGATTGCACTCAGCCGGGCCCTGTCTGTGGGAGATGTACGCCCCTCCTGCCTTCATCCCTCCCACCAGGGCTCCCTCCAGTTCCCATCAGGGGGTACTGAGGGCAGAGCCTCCCTCCCCCTCTAGAGGTCACTGAAGGTGAACCCCACCCACACCTGACTTGCTGACCCCTGCACACGAGTGTCTAGAATATTGGTGAAGAGTGTGGACCCTGATGAGACTGCACTTCACCGGGTTTCAGACGTGTGGCCTGAGAGTCGAGTTGCCTCACTGAGCCTCTGGTTCGCCCTCCTGCTCCACAGGGTGATCACGGGATTCCGGGAATTAGTGGATGCCGAGGAAAGTGACCTCCTTCCTATTTCCTGGAGCATGGTCCTTGCCTTTGCATTTACAACCCAGGGGCAGGATCTCTGTGCCTTTATCTTTTCCTGTTTAGCTTAAGATCATCCAACAGCTTCAGACAGATTTCTGAGATGCCTTCACTGAGCTGAGAAAATGCTTTTCTGAGCAGTGTGTTGGGAGACGTGGTGATAGACAGCAGGAGCCCATAGACAGCAGGAGCCCCCTCGCCGGCATGCCGGGGCGGCAGGCCTCTTGGCTCCTACAGCCCACGATGCCTGTGCTTTTATCACCCCATTTCTTGGAGTGAGAAGACCAGACCCAGAGGTGTACGGGACAGCTCAGGGCCTGCAGGTTGGAATGGGCTGTGCCAAGGCATCTGCCTGGTTCTCTCTGACTTGAGGAGGACCCCGGGCCACAGATCCGGTGGCCGAGCTGCCATGGCAGGAGTGCCTCTGGGCTAAGCCTCTGGCAGGAGTGACCTTGAGGCAGGTCATGGCTTGGGCAGGTGCTTGATGACAAGGGCTTGTCACAGCCAGGCTGGCACTGCCCCGAGGAGGTGTTTCCTCTGCTAGGACACCGAGGCAGTGGTGTCATGGACCCGGGGGCCCTGCCGATTGTGCAGGACCTGCGGCCGTGGCTTTCATGGCGGACCACTCATGGTGCCCTGACATGGGCTCCTTGTTATGCGTCTGGAAGTTCCCCGTGAGCCATTCTAGCTACCTGTGCTGGTGGAAGGGCCATTTGTGCCCAGAGCTCTGTTCTCAGCTCCCCTGACTTAGCTTTTTTTTTTGATCGAGTGAAATTCACATAACTCACAGTGTAGCCATGTTCAAAGGAACAGTCCAGGGACATTTAGTCTCTTCGCCATGTTATACATCACCCCGTTCTGTCAGCTGTATCATGTTCCAAAACGTGTTCACCACCCAGGAAGAAAGCCCCGCCTCCACTCTTCTCCCGCCCTGGCAGCCACGAATCAGCTTTTCGTCTCGATGACCTTGTCTGTTGCGGACCTTTCACAGGAACGGTCATCCGATGTGTGACGATCGGGTTTGGCTTTTTCTGCTTGGCCTGGCGTCTTCAGGGTTCACCCATGCTGTGCCATCGTGTAGCCGAATAATGTCCCGTCATGTGGAAAACACAGTCTGTGTGTCCGTGTGCTGATGGACCTTTGGGTTGTTTCCCCCTTTGGCTGTTGTGAACAGTGCTGTGAACGTTGGCGTGGGGCCGCCTGTTCTATCCGTCAGGTGCCCCGGGAGGGGCTTGCTGGTCACACGGGAATTCTGTGCGTCAGTTTCTGACCCAGCTTCACTTTTATTTCTGGTGCTTCTACCACTGTTCTTCTCCTCTGGCCTCTGAGCCCCACAGCCCCCAGGACTCAGTATTTATGGGGCACCTCCTATGTCCTTCCCCTGATGGAGTTGGAGGCGACACGGGGCCCTCCCTGCCCTAAAATGCAGGTGTAGCATCTCCTCCCGGCCAGGCCCATACTGTTCCCACCGCAGCGGTGACCAGCAGAGGAGAGAGAGGCCTTATTAGTCCCAATCTCATTTTGCACATCAGCAAACTGAGGCACAGTGAGGTCGAGTACTTTTCCCAGAGCTAGAAAGTCACAGTTAAGATTCAAATCCCTGTCCCCTTGATCCCAAATCCTTCCCAAGGTTCCCCTTTCTCGGCAGCCCTTCCAGGGGACAAGCTTGAGCTCATGAAAATCCATGTGCCTGTCCCAGGCTGGCTGGGACTAGAGCAGAAGACCAGCAGTGTGGGGCCGTCCTTCTGGGTTGTTACCGAGACTAGAGGAGTAGGGCGTACTAGACACTTAGTACCTGCTCAGTCGTCCGTGGGACTTGGGGTCTGTCCTGCCCCCTTCCAGAGGGGAAGGCCAGGCTTTGGGGCATCTGAGCGGGGTCTCTGCTGTTGCACCTCCCCACCTGTGGCCTGACTTGACTTCCGTGTGTGTGCGTGTGCATGTGTGTGCACACAGCTGGACAAGATAGAGGGCGTGTTCGAGCGGCCAAGCGATGAGGTCATCCGCGAGCTGTCCCGGGCCCTTCGGCAGGCGCTGGGTGTGTCACTCTTCGGGATTGACATCATCATCAACAACCAGACTGGGCAGCACGCGGTCATCGACATCAATGCCTTCCCAGGTGAGCGGTGGAGCCAGGAGCCACCTTCATCGGTCTCCAGACCAGGGTCCTTGGGTGATGGCGCAGGCGGGTCAGGTTGACCAGCTCCCTCCCTCTTGTCCGGGGGCCTGGGGTCAGTGGCGTCCCGCTAGGCCTCTGCCCCACCTGCAGAATGGGTTTCTAATATATGGTGAAGTTGGCAAGCACGGTCGGTGCCTCTCACCGGGGAGTGCACAGGGCACTTAGCGGGGCTGCACCGAACAGCTCCCCTCCCCCACCATCATGCCCTTGTTAGCCTTTGTGGGCCAAGTCGCAGCTAATCTGTTGAGTCCTTCTAGATTTAATGAGCTGAAAGGCCCAGGAGGGGTTACACCCTCCACGGTGTACCTGCCGGGAACTGAGTCTCCGAGGGAGGGAAAAAGGATCCCAGGTCGCAGAACAGGTTGGTGGCAGGGCCGCGCTCCTGCCCAGGCCCTGAGCTGTGGTGCTGGGGACGGGCCTCCGATCTGGCCAGCTCCCCGTGGCTTCTGTGCCCGCTCCCTGCTGTCTGCCAGAGCCCTGAGCAGGAAGCCTGTCCTGGGGCCCTCAGGGCTACTGCCTTGGCCTGGCTTTGCCACACTCCCTCGTCTCGATGCAGCAAGGGGCTCAGTGGGAGACAGCACCCAGTGAACCCTCAGCAGACTGTTAGTCTGCAAGGATGATGGCTGTGACGTCCTCCGTTGGCATTCCCGAAGGAGCCCGCTTTGCGTGGGAGTACCCCGGGGCTGCGTCTTCCACTCTCCCAGCTGGCTTGGACTCTCCCCTTTATTAAGTAGCTGTGCTGGAGGGTAAGTCAGTGTCACTGCCTGATGGACATCAAAACGTTCAGGAAACCGTCCTACCTTCAGGGAGGTTAGTGTCTTGGGGAGAGCCCAAGCGTGGCCTGTGGGGAGCATGCCCTCTGGCACAGGGCGTGGCACAGGACCGCAGGCTGAGCAGCACCCAGGCATCAGGCTGCGTGCTTGACTTGTGTCCCCTGACTCGGCACGCAGCCAGGCCCAGCCACTGTCACAGGTCACCCGCCCAGGAGACCGAGGCTGGCAGGACACCATTGGCTCTTTCTGTCGCTCAATCGAGGGCCCACCGTGCGTCCCAGCTGGGCCAGACACAGGGGTGCAGTATGAGCATGGAGGCCAGAGCCCTCCACTCAGAGGACAGGGCTCCTTGATGTGGCGGAGCAGAGCCTGGCGGGAGGGGAGGGAGCCGCGCCCTGAGGGCTCTGGGAGGTGAGAGCCTGGGTGTCACTTTGAGCCGGGTAGGAGTGAGCCCCTGAGGCCAGTGTTGGAACAATGGCCTGTGTTTCTCCAATCACCCTGGGAGCAGCCTGCACGGAGACCGGGTGCTGGAAGAGGTGGGGTTCTGATGAGTAAGTGACAGAACCTGAGAGACCGAGGGAATCTGGGTGTGTTGGGGAACAAATGAGAGGCTCTAAAGCCGGGAGGACGTGAGGGTCCTGGCAGTGAAAAGGTGGCTGAGGATTGGTGGGACAAGGAGCAAGGAGGGAGGAGGCGGGGGCGGGGTCAGGGTTGACCTTCTGGGAGGGTGGAGTTGGGAGGTGGTGAGAGCGGAGCTGCAGCCGAGCTTTGGCTTCAGGCAAGGTCCTGGGGGGGCGGCTCCCAGCCGGTGCAGTTTGGGCTGGGGGCATCACGAGAGCCGGGTGCTCAGAGGAGGGACAGTCACGGTCTGCTGATGTGCGTGGAGAGGTTTCTACCCAGAGGAACCGAGAGAAGGGCCACCGGGCGGGGCCAGGAATGGGGTGGGGTCCACGGCAGCTGGAGTGCCAAGGCCCAGCCCTGCAGACTGCCTGGGGGAGCGCGATGCTGGGCTTGGGAAGCAGCGAGAGCAGTAGCTGTCAGTTGCACTCCAGTCCTCCTCCGAGTGCTCTGCGCTCCTTCTGTCTACACCACAGCACAACGTGCCGTGGGCTCTTGGGGTCTCCCTTCACCCATGGGGACGTGGAGGGAGGGGCTGGGTGACTTGTCCAAGTCCTGTGGCTACCACGTGTTGGGGCTGGGAATGGAGCCCTGCCCTCCTCAGCTCAGCTGAGCCGAGGGTTCAAATCCCAGCTCTGTCCGTCCAGGTTGTGATGGGACAGGCCACAGAGGTGGACACTTGCACCCCATGGGAATAGAGCTTCCCACCGTGCAGAGGCAGCAGCGGGGACGTTGGCACAGGGCCCAGCCTTGAGCTGGTGCTCGTGGCTTCTAGCCGGATCAGGCCGACCTGAGGCCTCCACTAGCCTCCAGTTCAGCCTTGGGTCTCCGTACCCCCAGGAAGCTCTGGGAAGCACACGTGCCCTGCGCTGGGCCTGATCTGAGGACCGTAGAGTAGTCGCCGAGGGAACAACTGATGTTCCCTTGTGTTGGCCTGACTCTTCTCCAGCCCTCTGTCCCCGGAATTCCAGCCGCACACCTGCTGGTGGCCCCCTGGGAGCCTGAGCCGCCCTGCCCTTCTCCCCGGCCACCCCCAGGCCTTGATGGGTCACCCAGGACCCCATGGTAGTAAAGGCACAGATGATACCAAAGGGCTCATTGAGGCTTTGTGTTCTCCATAAAATGAGGATAATCCCCGGGTCCCACTCCCCCGTGGCTGTGAGGATGCCAAGAGCGAGAACCCGGAGGCCGGCCCCCGCTGAGCCTGGTGAACAGCAGCCGTGGGCGTCCTCGCCCTCCCTGCACACAGGCCCATGTCTGTCCACCTGGCGATGCCGCCCATCACGTAACTGTCTGAGCCTCCGACTCCTCAGCAGAATGCGGACCGCGCTGTGAAGGAGGAGTATGGAGCTCAGCAGCACTTTTACCAGTTTGATTTTTCCTGTGGGCACCTCTGCTTCTCTCTCTCAGCCTCAGGTGCCTCAAAAACACAGCCATTGTTTTCTGGGCAAGTCAGAGTGTGCACAGGTGGGGCTGCCCCTGCGGCCTGGCCCCGGGAGGGTGCTCTCCTGTGACAGGGAGTGTCCGGGCCATGCCAGGGGCTGTGAGGGCCATCCTGAGTTCGGGCGAGGGTCCCGGTGCCCTCTGAGCACTGGCCCCACATTGCTGGGGGAGGCAGCAGTACCCCGAGCCCCTCCCGGGGTGGGCACACACTCTTGTCGTGGTCTTGGAGCTGTGTGCCCCGCCCTCAGGCCTCCGGGTTGGGTCAGGGTTGGGGGGAGGGTGCCTGTTCATACTGAATTTCTGTCAAAGCAGTTTTTTGGGAGTCAGCTGGGTCCTTGCCCTAGATCACAGACCGGCTCGGTGGGTAGCCCCCGAGGACGCGTTTGCTGACACTTGCCTTTGCATCTGTGCTGGGAAATAAGTGTGGGCCGTGGGCAGGCCCTCGTCCGCCAGAGGCACAGATGTGGGTGTGAGGTGGTCCCACCGGGGGCACCCACTCTCTGTCCTTGGGCTTTGGCGCTCAGAGCCCACGGCACAGGGGGCCTCCTCGCAGTGTCTGGGTGAGAAGGCACCAGGCTGTGTTCCAAGAGCAGCCACGGCTGATCAGGTGTCCCCTCAGGAGTGCCCAAAGCAGTCTCCCCCCGACACCTCAGTTTACACAAGACGAAGCTGAGGCTGGGCCACATGGAGTAGAGGGCTATTGGTGACAGGAAGTGTGAAGAGTGGCCCGTTGGTCCCGCCGCGGCCTGCTGTGCCGTGTCCTACCATTCTTCTCCCCCCGTGTGCGTCTTAGCGCACCGGTGGGTGAGTTCACGAGACACTGACACCAGGCCTGAGAGGGATGGGGTGCCAGGCGTCCGCCCATCTGCTCAAGCATGACAGCTTCTCACACCCTGGAGACAGCTGAATTCGAGGACGAGCCCTTGGGGGCCACCCACGCGCCCCTTTGAGTCTAGGCTTGGTGGCTTCGGTGTGTCCCCATATTTACCGAGCCTCGGTTTCCTTTATATCCCGAGTGCGCTAACCTCAATTCCCGCGAGCCCCATGTGCCCCGCGCCCGTAGCCTGTCTCTGCTGCAGCCTGGCTCAGGGCCCTGTGCTGTCTGTCTTTCCCACCGCAGGCTATGAGGGCGTCAGCGAGTTTTTCACAGACCTCCTGAACCACGTGGCCACCGTCCTACAGGGCCAGAGCGCGGCCACGGCCACGGCCACGGCGGCGGCGGGGGATGCGGCCCCGCTGAGGCACAGCAGGCTCCTGGCGGAGCAGGCGGGCGGCCTGGCAGGCGAGCGGACATGCAGCGCGGGCCCCGGCTGTTGCAGCAGCTTGATGGGCCCAGACCCTTCCTGGACGGCGGAGGCCGACGCGGGCAGTGTGGGCCCAGGCGGCAGTGCCAAGCTCCCACACCAGAGACTTGGCTGCACCGCCGCCGTGTCACCCAGCTTCCAGCAGCACTGCGTGGCCTCTCTGGCCACGAAGGCCTCCTCCCAGTAGCCGTGGAGCCCGGGACCCAGAGGGCGGTGCAGGCCGTGGAGTGCGCCTGCTGTGCCAGCAGCCCCCAGCGGTGACGCTCCTACCGACAATTCCCAGCGATCTGATCTTCTGATCCTTCTTCTTCTTCTGATTTTTCTTCTTCTTTTTTTAATTTTTAACCTGATTTTCTGATGTCATGATCAAAATAAGGGGGTGGTGGAGGGGGAAATGGAGAAGAACCCCAAGTGGTCCAGCCTCTGGGGAGACAGACGTCCCGACGCCTGCTGCCTGCTGTGCAGATGTCTTCACTGGGTTTACACTTGCTGTGTCCTCAACACTAGGTCTGAATGTGAGGCGGGGTGTGTGTGCGTGTGTGCGTGTGTGTGAGTGTATATACATCACGTCTGTTCGTCTCAATGGCTGCTGTGGATCTGGCCTCGGGAACCCTGGAGGGGGACAGGCTTTTAGCGGCTGAGCAGAGCGAGTGAGGGGTTCCTTCTCTCTCTCTCTTTTCTCCAAGCCCCCCACACCCAGGCTGGGTCCTCTCCCTGTCACCCTGTGACTGGCCGCCCCCATAGCTTTGTGAGGAACAGGGCCTGAAGCTCCCCGCCAGGTGCAGCTGCCCCTCCCAAGAGCAAGAGCCAGAGGGAGAGAGAGGCTCTCCTGCTGTTTCCTCGGGGGATTCTATGCAAGGGGTCTGGGCTGTTGTCCACCTGTTGCCTGCTCATGAAAGGGAAGGAAAAGGAAGTTTCCCAGATGAGGTCAAGGCCTTCTTGAGTTGGCTTCCCTTCTCCATGTCCAGCTCCCTGGGGTCCACCAGACCCTTCAGAATGAGTCTCATCATGGGGGCTTTCCGCCCCGACCAGGTGCTGCTCCCCAGGACCCAGGATGAGACTGCTTGGTCGGGGGTCCCCGGGCTGATCCTACCTGTGCCCGGTCGGGGGCCCCCGGGCTGATCCTGTCTGTGCCCGGTCGGGGTCGCCTGGGCTGATCCTGCCTGCACCAAGGATTTGTGCCGTGACTTTGGACACATCACCCCGGGAGTTGCCAGGCCTCTATGTCCTCATCTTTGATGAACGGTTGAGCCCAGAGAACTCTGAAGGGCAACATGAGGCCCCAGCCCCTGCAGGGCAGCCTGCTTCTCTGAGAAGTCAGCCTGATGCACCTCCCCTTAGCCTTGAGGTTATTGGGGTGGGGGGGGAGCTTTTTCCCTGGGATGGGGAGGCTGCCTGTATACTTCACGTCTTTTCACACCTGCCCAGCGGGCCCACTCCACCCTTCCCATACTCACTGTAAGCCCGAAGCACTAAGCCAGCCAAGTGTGAAGGGAGCTGCAGCCCCAGAGGAGAGGAAACCGGTACCCCTCCTCCGTGAGCCTCACCCTGGCCCCTGATGGCGGCAGATCCCATGGGCCGGTCCGTTTCACGGTGTGGCGGGCAGGCCACCCGCCCCTGCACAGAGAAGGGGAGCGACGAGAGGCTTTGTCTGCCCGGGTCAAGGTGAACCTGGGTGAGATGCGTAGGACCCTTGAGCATGCTCTTGTTTTTTCAGATACCCGTGCGCTTTTGAGAGGATGGGAAAGGCCTCTGGGTTGTCCTGCGTGGTCCAGTGAGGACGGCCCCAGAGAGGCTGCTGGCCTGGGTGCTCAGAGGTACCTTCAGGCCCAGCTCAGCGGGAGCGCGGGGGTCGCCCACCTTCCGGAAAGGAGGGGCTGGGTGGCGGTCACCATCGAGCCGGGGCTGGGCCTGGGGGGACGGCTGGTGCCATCAGAACTGCCCAGCTGACTTAGAACCCAAGGGCCCACCCACCAACCACGTTTACACGACTTGAGTGTTGAACCCCGATTATAATGTCCGAACAGCGCCTTTCCTAGCCCAGCCCTGAGCCCTGGGGAAGCAGGAAAGCGTGGCTGGCCTCTTGCACTGCTTTGTCTCCGAAATAAACTACTGAAATCAGACTGCATTTCACATGTGTTTACAAATGTTGCTGAAAGTTTATGTGGCTTTCTTGGTCTGTTCTTGAAATTCCAGTCCTGATCTATCTCACAAACGTGAGGGGGTTGCAGTGTGACCCCTGATGCCTAACTGGGGCCCCTGGCCATGCCATGTTGTTGTGTAACGTAGGTCTATCACCCTCCCCCACGGGATCACATGCGCTCAGGTCTGGGGCCCATAGAACCAGTACCTGTTCCCCACTGGCCTCGATACAGGCAACAAGTGGGGTGACTACCGCTGGGAGCAGAACCCGAGGAGTGGGGTTCCCCTTTGTAAAGACCTGGGAGCAGTAAGTAGAGGCAGAGGGAAGGCCCACTATGAAAATAAGCAGGCCACTCCTGCCCGGGCTGGTGATCACCGTCCAGCAAGCACTGACCATCTCTGATCAAGGGGTTTCGGGAGCAGAGATGAGAGAGGACATCGGTGGCAAGGGGGCACCAGCCAGCGACCTCCAGGGTCAGCTGGGTGCACACTGAGGGGTCCTGGGACACTCTCCAGAGTGTTCATTTCCACTCAGACCCAGCAGTTTCTGCATCAGGGAAGGAGCCACTGAAATGCCCCTGGCCTTGCCAGTCCCTTCCCCAGAGGCTTGCAGGTGCTGCCCCTGGGTCAGGGCCCCTGGGAGGGGTCTGCTCTGGTGCGTGTGTGTCGCTGGGGGCTGGCCCCGCCACAATCCTGAGGGCACCACGACTCTCATTCCCATGCGCCTTTTTGCCGGGTGGTGGGCACGGTCGGATTCCTGTGGCACCTGCCGTGGGCGGTGGTCAGTGGCAGGGGCAGCTGGAGGCACCCCGATGTCGTGCTCCAGGAACAAGTGCCAGGGCCTCAGGCCCTGGGTAGGTCCAGAGTCATGTTCAAGGTCTCTGCCCTGGGCAACCTGGAGTGGAGGCCTGGGGCTGAGTTCTGCTTACGGATGCTTTGATTCTAGAATGATGTGACTCCACAGACCTTAGGCCCCGAGCACATGCCGACTCTTGGTCTCTAACCTCTTCCAGGCGCCCCGGGGAGTCTCCCAGTGTGGTGTCCTTGCCCTTGGCATTCATGGAGGGGTCTCAGTTAGCAGCGTATGGTGGGCGGGCTGGGCCGGAAGCCGCCCCGCCTCACCTGGAGGAGGCAGACAGCGGGAACACGGAATACCGCAGGGCACGCTTAAGTGGGCCTCCGTCACTGCTGGAGAGAAAACTTTGACAAAATTTTTCTCTCCCGAGAAGCCTGCCTGTGGAGGGTGGAAGGCCCACAGCAAGAAACGAGCTTTCCAGCCAGCGAGGATAGGCAGCCGTCGCTTGCCACGTGGCCACTCTGAGACCAAGAGAGACTGTGTGTCCTCGTCCTAATCCAGAAGTTCGTCCTTGGCTCAGGCACTCACGCTGGCCACCAGCCACGCAACAGATGCATGGCTTCACCCGTGTCCCTGGGGACTGCATCTGTCTCTCCCCTGTGCGGGATCCCCAACAGCCCCTCGCCCTCCATGGGCCCTGACCCAGAGCTAGAGACCTTGAACTGAGCGCTGGTCGTCCTGAAGGCGGCGCCCCCCCCCGCCACAGAAGTGCGCCCATACTTGGACGAAGTTTCCGGGCTGCTTCCTCCTTGGCCAGTTTGGCCTCGCCCTGATACCACACACCTCGCGCTGCTCTGCCTGAGGCTGCAGACCTGCGATGCTCCCACAGCTCCTGCCTTCGACGAGGAAGGGCCTGTGTCTCTGCCCCTTGTCGCTGTGCAGCGTTGCCAGCATGATCTTGAGTGACACCCTCAGCCCCCAACACAGACCGTTCACGGGGCAGTTGGCGTGGTCGGACCTGGGCGCACTTCCTTCTGGTTCTGACCACTGGCCCCGCCCAGCCCGCCTGGAGCCTTTTGCAGAAATGGTTGTGCTTCCCATTTACTTCCAGACTTATCCCTGACCTGACGGCTGGGAGGGGCTGTCCCTTCCCCACAGCCTGGCTGACCTCTTCCTGCAGAGCTATCTGTGGGATCACCTGTTTTCTCTCAAAAGACTTCTCCCATAGTGACTTCATCCAAAATCTGGTGATTCTAGTGCCAGTGACACCTGTGCTCTGTGACAAGTGCTCATACTCCGATCCTGTCCCCGCAAGCAGCAAGCAACATGACCAGGAGCCCGAGCTGCCTTGAGCTTGATTTGTGTACATACATAGGTATACTGTTTCTGTGCATAGACTGGATGAAATCACTGCTGGAAAAGCCAGGAAATGTCCTCCTGCTCTTTTGATGGGGCTTTTTGTTCCACATTATTATTTTTTTTTAATTTTGTTTATTTGTCAGAGAGAGAGAGCCCAAGCAGGGGAAGAGGGAGGCAGGGGGAGAAACAGACTCCCTCCTGAGCAGAGCACCTGATGCGGGGCTCGATCCCAGGATCCCAGGATCCCGACCTGAGCCGAAGGCAGACGCTCAACCAGTCGAACCTCCCAAGGCGCCCTGTGTGCTGTGTGATCATGACAACACAGGTGGCCATCTTTGGGGTGGGTTATTTCAGGGACAAGTGGCCCCGTGTTCTTTCGTTTAACGGGTCGTGATAGTGGATATTTTGGTGTCTGAGCGCCCAGTGGAATACAGTTCAGTGTTGGGTGTTATTTCTCTAACTGTCAGGGATGGAGCGCGCCCTTGAGACATCTGAGGAAATAAACAGGTTAGAGCACCAGCGTCGGAGGGTGTTCACCTGTGCCTCGGGATGGCTGGCGGCAGCGGTGGGCAGCCCCTCACCAGCCTCACAGGCGAGGCCCAGACCTTCCAGGACCCTTCAGAGGACTTGTATATCATCACCATCATGGCTTTATGGTCCAGGCAGCTCGAGCCCTTGGGATCCTCATCAGCATCTGATGAGGAAATAATACTCATTCTCCCGCATTTTACAGATGAAGAAACTCACATCCAGAGGGGCAGAGTCACTTGCTCAGGGTCTGTGGCTAAAAAGTAGCCCAGAAAGGAGTTGCTCCAGGGAAATAAACCTCCCTTTGTCCCGTTGCACGAGCCCACCCCCCACCCCACCCCGAGTCAAGGGGGGAAACATCCACAGAAACCAGAAAGCCCAGAGCAGATTTATTCTTCCTTAGATAAATTTTGTACAGAATATATTACAGTCAGGAGTTCTCAGCTTTCACCAAAAGGTCAGAAGTTATTGCAATTGTGCCCAATGGCTCTGATGGTGGAAAGGAAACTTCTAGAAAGCTGCCTGTGTCCAGAGAGAAAAGATCACCATTTAAAGTTGTGGGGTGGGGGTAGGGGGGTTGTCCGCCCTGCAGAGGGGCGCCCTGGGGTAGGAGTCGAGAGCAGGAGGAAAGGAGCGGCGGGGCACCGGGGTGGCCTGAGCGTGGGCAGGCTGGGAGCAGCCTCTGTACCAGCAGCAGCCCCCGGGCCCTGTGGCCAGGACCTGCGAAGGGGAGAGCAGAGCCAGGACCACTGGCTGCCGCGGGGCCCTGGCTATGGGGGGCGGTGGGCAGCGTCAGCCCCGCCGTAGTGCCTGCAGCTGCTGGGCCACCTTCTCCAGCTCCGCCTCGATGGCCGACAGGGTCTCCAGCTCCTGGTCCTAGGAGAGAACATCAGGGCTCCGGCAGGGACTGGGCTGGCTACGTGGACGGTGCAGTGTGTCAGCCCGGTTGTGCCGCTGGCTAGCTGTGTGGCTTCAGACAGGTGGCTTTGCCTCTCTGAGCCTTACCATGGGGGCAGAGATGCTGCCCTGCTGGGGTTACTGTGTCGAAGGCATGGAGAGGGAACAGGGGCCCTGACCCCCCACCACCCCTGGTGGCCTCAAATCCAGACGCACCTCTTCCTGAATGGCTCTGGGCAGACGTGGAAAACGGGGCCGCATTGCCCTCCAGTGCTCTTCCCAGGTCCCTCGCCCCAAGGCCTAGACTGTGATAGTGGCCTCGAGGGTGAGGCCAGTCTTTCCTGCCAGAGGGGCTGTGGGCCTTTGGCACAGGCTTGAGGGGGTGAGAGTTGGGCCTGGATTACTGGTCCCAATCCTAGGGGGCCCCCAGCTGTGGCTGCCAGGGTGGTTCAGGGCAGAGGGCCCTTCTGGGAGCCCTGCTCTGTGCCCCAGCCTCGGGAAGCTTCCAGGACCCCCCGAGGCAGGACTCATGCCCACAAGCCCGTGCCTGGGACTGGGAGCAGGAGTTAGGGAAGGCCATGCCCCATGACCCGGTCTTGAGCTGGAAAGGGTGGTCTTCGCGGTGTCCCTGCTGGATGCCAGGCTCTGGAGGATACCGCTGGGGCCACTTGGAACAGATGGACAGCGGTTGTCATGGGAATAGGGACCCTGGAGCCCTCTGTCTTGGAGCAGCCCCAGGGACATGAATTCTGTGGTGCTCTAGCATTTGTAAGAAGACCCTTGGGCTGGGTGGACGAGGCCCTGCCCTGCCCTGTCCTCATGGCTCTGGGGTCCCCCTTTCTCTGTCCTGCAGTCCAAGCTCCCTCTGCCAGTGAGAAGGGAGGCTGGCAGCTCTTTGCGGCACCTGGTTTCCAGCTTCTGTGGGTGAGGAAGGGGGTGATCAGGGTGCCCATGCTTGCCCTGGGCCAGAGCTAGGGGTGGAGGGCAGTCTCCTGGGGACATTGACAGATGGTCTCTCCTATCTCCAGCTGCCCAGGACTGTTCTTCCTGTCAGGCTGCCGAGAACCTGGTCCCAGCAGAGAGAGGGTTGGGACCCGAGGAAGAGGCCACATCCTTCTCTGGGTGAGCAGAGAGCACTGGGGACACAGAGAGGCCCCAGCCCCCGCGGGGCCCTGATTCCTACCTGGGCGCTGAGGCCTGGACCAGGGGCCCCAAGGACCTTCTCCAGCTCCGAGGTAGCACCAGCCTGCCAGGACCCCAACTCGTGCCTCCTCACCTCTGGGGCTATGTCCCGCACCCCACCGAGCTAACCAAGTATCCCTGGACAAAGCCAGGTTTTGAAAGCTCGTGTGCATCCTGACCATAATAATAAAGTAAGCAGAAAGTACTCCTTACCGCCGTTTCTCTAGAGGCTCAGAGAAGGGCAGTAACCCACCCAAGGTCACACAGCGGGAAGAGGCAGAACCCAGGTCTTCTGGCACATCCGTGTCCCCCTTGCCCACTCACCACCAGGCACCGAGGTCCCACTGGCCCTGGCTGTGCCCCAGGGGATGGAGGCAAGGTCTGAATGGAGGAGGAGGGTGTGCCTGGGCTGCCCGGAGGCCAGGAGAGCGTGTTGCTGGATCAACCTGCCTTTGGGGGCTTCCCAAGACACCTGTTTTTTCACGACCCCTACTTGGCTCTCCTGGCGCTCTGGGGACCTGCCAAGTCCTGGCCTTCCCAAGCTTCCTCTGTCCACAGCTCCACTCCTGCTCCACTCTCAAACCTGTGTCACCTCTGGGACTGAGACCCACTCAGTGCCCCAGGGATCAGCTTCCCCACCACTCCTGCTCCCGCGATCTCAGCATTTCCCTCTCCTACCTGCCCCTGCCCCTGCCCCAGCTCTGCCCCACTCCTGCTCCGTCGGGCTGCCCCCACCCCCAGTCTGTGTGCCTCTTGGATCTCAGACCCACAGGGACTGACTGTGTCCCCTCTGTGGGGCCGGGGGCTGCATGTCAGCTGGGCCCACACTGAAGGCCTGGCCTGGGGCCAGCACCCACCCCATACCAACCTCTGGTCTGCGGTTGGCGCTGCCCTCCTCCTCCTTCTTCTCCTCCGAGTAGCTGCGTACCTGGAGGGGCAGGACCGCCTCCACGCTGTCCTCCCGGGAGGACGGCCTCCAGCCTCGACGCAGCTGCAGCCCAGGGCCCCTGAAGTTGTAGTTGTGGGTCCGGAAGGAGAGCTTCATGGAGCGGTCAGGGTCGTCCTCCTCATCTTCCCCCTCCATCCGCTTCTTGGCCGTCAGCTCCTTGGCCAGCTGGTCCATCCTGCTCCATCGCTTGCCGTCCTCCCACTCCTTGGAGAGCTGCTCCTCCTGGTCGCGCTCCAGCTCCCTGTTCTTCTCGCCCCGGAAGAGGCCTGGAGGGGTCTTCGCCATCTCCTCTTCCTCCTCCTGCGGGGAGTGCTCCCGCGCCCCCTTCCCCTCGGGGCGCCGAGCCTCCTCAGCCCCAGTCTTCCTGGCTCCGTCCATGGCCAGAGCCCCGGACCAACCTGCACCAGCTGGTGGACAAGAGCAGGAGCATGAAGGAGGGACCGTCGCTTCCCCCTAGTCCCTGCCCCTCCCTGGGGCCTCTCTGTGGCCATCGCTGCAACCACAGACCACACTCAGGGCCCAGAATTCTACCTGGAGGAAAAAGTCAGCTTGATAGTGTACTTTGTAAAACCCTTTCAAAGCTCGGGGAGGCAGGGTTAGCCGGAGCCTGCCCCTTCTGTGGGCCCTGTCCTCTGAGAACCCCCGAGCCAGGAGCCACCCAGCTGCAAGGGGGAGAGGGGCATGAGTTGCCAAAGGCTCTCATAAACCCCAGGTGAAGCTGACCCTGTCCACAAACCAGCCTGTTTTCACCTGTCATGCTGTGCCTGTCCCCGAAGCCCACCTTGCAAAGTCCCTGTCGTCCCCTGGGTCGGAGGGGAGGGGCTATGAGGGATAGTGGGTGATGCAGGGTTTTGGAGTCAGACAAACCTGGGTTGGAATCTCAGCTTTTACTATAAATTAGCTGTGTGATCTTGGGCAAATTACTTAACCTCTCTGAGCCTCTGTTTTGCATCTGGAAAATGGAGATAATACCTTTCAGGGTTGTTGGGAAGGTGAAATACAACTGTGGATGCGGCCCTCCTTCCCACCCCCCCTTCTCCCTGACATACGTGTTAAGGTCTCAGACATCATACATACTCTCGCCCCTCTGGGTCTCCTTGTAGCCAAGGCTTGGATGGGGGTTAAATGCCTCAGTGGGGCCTTCTTCTTCAGGGACAGCCTTCTCTCCAGCCTCTGTGCCCTCCTCCTCTTCTTCCTCCTCTTCTCGCTTGGCCTGCTGTCCTTGCTCTGCACCCATGCCCTTCTCTCTGTCCTCCAGGTCCTGGGAGAGACTCTCGCTGTCCTCAGCCTGTGGGCCTGGGTGTTTCTGGCTGGGAAGGTTGTTAGGGGGATCGGTGTTGACAGCCTCCTGCTCCCCCAGGGCCTGGCTGTCCTCCTCGACCTTGGACTCCCGGCTGGGCTCTGGGGCGGCCTCGGGCCTGGCTCCATCCTTGTCGCCACCATTCTCTGTCTCTTTAGAATCCCCTCTTTTCTCCGTGGCATCCTGGGAGGGCGCCTCTCCCGTGGCCTCTGCAGAAACAACAGTCAGGCCCTGAGGACCAGGCTGCACACGGGGGCTCCCGAGGGCCTGATCTCACAACTTGGCCATTGCACCTTTCGGCTTCCATCGAGTCCAGCCCAACACACTCATGACAGAGTGAGTGTTACCCGTTCCGTGTCTGCTTTGATCTGAGCACAGTGGGCAAGTGGTTCTTTCTTTGGAATTTTACTTCTTAAAGCAGGAAGTGATTTAAAACAAAACAAAAAACAACCACCACCTTGAAAATGACCCCACGTCATCACACAGCTGAACAGCTGTGTGAGCTTGGGCAAGTACCACAACCTCTCTGTGTACGAGGCCCCATTACTGCGGCTGCATTTCCACCCCTGCGCTTGGCTTGAGTGTCCTGCAGGAGCACCCAGTTCCTATTTGGATGGTTTCATTAAAAGGCATTTTCTGGTGGCTGCCCTTTCACCAGCGAAAATCCCTCCCAGATTACTGCCGGACCAGGCACTCCCAAGTACGTTACACCGTGTGACGGGTTCCCATCCCGTCTGCAGAAGCTCTCCCCCGAACCTCAGGCAGGTCAGGTGCCCTGTCCATGCTCACAGCCCGTAAGCAGCAGGGCCTTGAATCCAGGTCTCCGGATGTGAAGTACGCGGTGCTCTTTGCGCCGATATGCAGCTGCCTCCCCCATTAACACTCCCCCAAGTGCCCCAGATGGAGGTCTGCTGAGACCCCCGATCCTAGAAGCCGGCCTACCCACCCACCTCTCACATGCTCATGCCAGGCCCTGGGGGGCTGTTGGTGGCTGTTTCCAGGCAGGAGGATGAATACGAGGGCAACCCCGTGACCTAAGCCTGAGCTCTTTGACCTTTAGACGCTGTCTCCGGGAAAGATGATCCAGGTTCATTTAATGTTTGAGACCTAGTCTTCTGGGATCTTCCCACAATAGGACTCTGCAGTAGTCTCTGGGAAACTCCAGCACCCAACATCCCTCCTGCCAGGCCAGAGACTTCCTGCCCTGAGTGTGAGCCCCTGTGGTGGGCAGGCGGGACCGACCTGGGGCTCTGTGTTGAGACAGACCCGGATTCCCATATCTAGTTACACTGCTTACCTTGGACAAGGTACTTAAGCCTCTCTGGGCCTCAGTGTCCCTATTTGTACAGAGAAGATTGGTACGAGAGCTAGGTACTTTATAGTGCCTAAAGGAGGGGTTTCTTGACCCCTAGGAATCTTTGATCTTGTAACTACTGTTCTTATCTCCTAATCTCCTCCGTCCCTAGCCTCTGGCTAGACTGGCCAGCACTGACCTTTCAGCTCAGCCGGATCATTCTGTCTCTCCAAAGCTTCTGAGAGTCCCTCCTCCAAACTGCTGTGTTTCTTCTGATGTGCCCTCTCCTTGGCACCTGGTATGAGAAAAGGAGGCCGGGGTGGGGGGAGAGAAAGAAAAAGAGAAAAAAAAAGCCGAATTTGGCCAAGCCCAGACCTGGCATATTTGTGAGCGTGAAGGTTTCCATTCCCTTCTCTGTGAACTGGGCACGCCGTGTTCCAAGCCTGCCTGATGAGACACTGAGGGGGGCAAGAGCTCCAGGTGGAGGGGGGGTGCTGGCTGTCCCATGCCCCCCCAGGGACCCAGCCGGCTGCCACAGCACCTCTCCACGCTCACCTTTCTCCCCTGGGAAGTGAGAACAAGCCTTGTCTGCTGCCTCGGACAGCAACAAAGACTCAGACGGACCAGAGGGTCCCAGGGGGTGGGGACAGAGAGTGGGGGTCCCTCCGTACCTGGCTGCTAGCTAGGGGGATGCTGCAGAAGGAGGTCACAGTGACTGCTAGTCCTCTCATAGGGAATCTTGAACCAGGCAATCCCTGCTCCCCCAGACCCTGTAAGTCCAGGTCCTGGGGAGAAGACCAAGCAGGTGCCTGAGCTCCAGCCCTGGGCTGCCGCCTCTTGCCATCATCCACATGTCCCTCTCCTTGCGCTGGCCCCGGGCTGCTGCCACTTCCTCTGTCACCATCTGTGCCCGGTTCCAGACGGTGGGGGCCTCTCAGCCCTCAGCCCGGGCAACTCTGCAGATGCTGCTGTGACTTTCCCACGCTGGGAATTTCTGGGGCGGTCAGAGGCACCTGCCGCAGCCACTGTAGGCCGGGAGTCTGCCCAGATTTGACCCCAGGCGACCTCCGTCCACACCGCCTGGTCCTTCCTCGCTCTGTGATCTGAGCAGTGGGTGTTCGCCTACAGGACAGGGCTGCCGCTTGGGTAGCCCTAAGACAGAGGGACGCAGAAGTCACTCTGAATGCAGAAGAGTGAGTGGACGGATGGCTGGGTGGGTGGATGGGCAGGCGGACCCCTAGCTGTGTCCTGTACTCTTTTAACAGGAAACAGTAATAGGGACCTGTCCTGAGAGCCGCTCCTGCGGGTACACACGCGTCCGTGTGCACGGACACATTTCAGGACATCTCCTCCTGTAACAGTCTCTGTTGATGCTGTATTTAATTATCTAAATGTAATACGTTAGTCATTCAGTGTTAATTTTGAAATTATCATATTGCAATAAAATATTTAATGTTTAGCTAAAAACAAACCCCAGCAGGGTCAATGAAAATGAAGTGAATCAGACAGGCAGGATCAGCCATGGCTCTAGCCAGCACCTGCTCTCTGCCGGGAACTCACCCAGACGCCTGGCACCCATTCTCATAGGGGGCCCGGTCCATCCCTCCCCAGGGCCTCAGAGAGGGGCTTCCCAGAGCTGGCGCAGCTTTCCTGCCTCCCACTGCACCTGAGACTGGAGCCCAGCCCTGAAGATGGGCCCTCGCTTGCTTTGGAAGCAGATGTGAGATTCCCGATGGAGGGCCCATGCCCGGGGAGAGGCACAGGGCCAGGGGCCTGCCCCAAGATAAGCAGCCGCTTCCCACAGGGCATCAGTGAGGGGCAGAGGCAGGGCCAGAACCCATTTTTCCCCCAGCTTACCAGAGAGTCTGTCTCTGTGTCTCCTGTGAATCTACGAAGGAATCTGGGGGTGGGCTGACATCAGCCTAACTCTCCAGGCCCTGCTTGAATATCCTCAGTGACAAGGTGCTCACTACCTCACAAAGTCAGTCCATTCCCAAGAGTATTATGCTGAAAATATGGTGTTTTGGGGGCAAGAAAGACCTTGCTGTCCCCATCTACTCCTTGAGCAGAACCTCACAAGGGAAAGGGACCCCTCCTCTCTTCTGGAAACCAATTTGCTCTTTAGTTAAAGGGATCCTCTCTGAAACCTAGTCTTAAAAGGGCCCCCTCTGAAATGACTGATCCCCAGAGACAGTGGGGTATTAGGTGAGCCACATCTGGTCTTGGCGTGTCCTTAACCTTCGACAAGTCACTCAATCTCTCTGGGCCTTAATCTCTTTAACTATATCCATGACAAATTGGACCAGGTGGCAGGGAGGAGCCCACCTTTCTATAATTGCAGGGAAATAACCAAATCAGAGAGAATTAGGACCTCAAAGTAGGACCTCAAACTGCCACCCTTGTTTTCTCTCAGTTACTGGAATTTACCCAGATTCTTAAGCAGGGGCTGGAAAATACCTTGGAGAGCAAGGTCTTGAAGCTCTTTCAGCAAATTCTGATGTCGCAGGATTGAGAGGATCCGCTCATCTGCAATGAAGGAGAGTCATTATGGGTGGTTTCCAGAGAAGAGCCAAGAAAGATTACCATCAATATTTTCAGCTGAGCACAAGGAATTTATTTTGAAAACTCAAAACCTGGGTAGCGGCCGCAAGATCGGGTTTTGAGATACCACTTTGGAGGTGGCCTGCTTCCCAAGCAGCCAGCGCTTCCTACGGCCTCAGAAAGGTCAGCCTCTGGCCTGACCCCCAGACCTGAGAGATGGCAGGCCCTCAGATGAGGAAAGGGTGTCTCTGCCCTATGTTTTTCCATCACCTTGTCTGCTCGAGGGTCTATTCCACCTGGACTACCCTTTCTTGATTTTTCTATCTATTGATTTCCAACTTTTATCTGAAAATCCAATCCCAGTGGTAATGATGGACCCCTCCAACAGCTGGGCAAAACCTGACAGCTCGGTTGGGAACACTGTCCTTGCTCTGCCCACCTATGACTCTCCTTTATCCATCGCAAACCTATAGATTATCCGCTGGGTGCCAGTGGCTGTTCTGGGCTCTAGGGACATAGCAACACAGCATCTCTGTCCACGGGTGAACAAGGTGACTTGCTCGTCCAGCCCTGGTTTCATTCTGCCCAGAATTCTAGTAAATTTGTGTTCCTATCTGTTCTGTCTGCTAGTCTGAAGCTCCAGAAGCATATGGGCCTGTGACCTTCATCTCTAGACCACTCCCACGCTAGCATGGGCCAGGCCAGGTGCTTGATCAGTGACTGTTGAAATAAATCACTGGGCTCTTCCCAAAGCCACACATCCATATCCTCACCCCCCAACCCCATAGGCGGCAGCCCCCCCCCCCCAAGCCTTGCCCGTACCTCCTCGGAGTGTCTCGAAACACTCCTGGCTGACAGGCATGGGACTGGGCTTGGAGAGTGTGTCAGAGATGACCTCAACGATGCACTTCATTACCTAGGAAGAGAGTGGGGACGAGGTGGGGCTGGTTCATGTATAGGGCTCAGCCCCCGAGGCTCAGTGTGCCCTGAGGACAGATTTCTAAATGAGAAGATGGAGACATTTGCTTTTGTCTTCAGGGGTCCATGGATGCCTGTGTCTAAGACGCAGACAATAATAGCAGTAATAGAATCCCCTTACATGGTGCTTACCATGCGCCAGGCATTCTAATCATCTGGCCAACAGCTGCCCCTCTCCTCTGGGACGTGGTGGGGTTGGATACCCAGTACCCAGTGTTTCTCTAGAGATGGGAAAGCTGCTGCTGGGCATTGAGGTATGTCTTGCAGAAGAACTTTAGTCTTGCAGATCCTAAAGTCAACTATTGCCAGGAAGTATTTTTGGACTGCCAGAGAACAAAGACCTTCCCTGGATCTCCCCTGTGTGGGCACAGGACTTGGATCCCTGCCTCCCAAAATCCATGATGTTATCACATGCAGCAAGGGACAGCCTCACTATCTGGCTCTATGTTCCCCCATGGGATGAATCCTATGGCGGGACATGGCGGGCACACACTGGGTACACCAGGGTGCCCATCCCAGAGCAACATCAGCCAGATCTCTGCAAGTTTTTTCCAGTGCCCAGCAAGGTGCTATGGCTGGCTAATGAGGCAGCTGATAATTGGGTGTTTGAAGGTAGTGCCGAACGCAGTGCAGCGTCCTAGCTGAGTGATCTTGGACACATGACTTGACCTCTCTGAGCCTCGATTTACTCCTTTGTACGATGAGAGTGAGAAGACTTTCCCAGCTCCCCCCCTACACCCAGGGTGATCAGAAACAGGTGGGAAAACACTCTACAAAGCGTGAAGTGCCACACACACCAAGGGAAGGATTTGAAAGTTTGAACCTGCTTCAGCTGCCTAGAGCAGGGCAGGAAAGCAGAAGGTGTCAGACATACATCAGGCAGTGCTGGTGGGGAGCGAGGGGGTGGCAGGCTGGGTCTGTGGGATGCCAAAGCAACCCATCCAAAAATTTGGGATGGCAAACCGTCAAATAGTCTCTACAGAAGTCACAGCATCGTAGGATGGAACATTTAGGTCTCTGCCAGCCATTACAGTTCTCCTGACCCCAGGCTGCTGGGCAGAGTGTAGGGACTGAAGTGTCTCCCATAAAGGATCTGATAGGAAGGACCCTGCAGCCCATATCCTGCACCCCCCACAACCGTGGACCTTACACTGGGAATGTCAGATAACCACCAGTCCATGAGGACAGATTTGGGGATAGAGGAATTGGGCCTGTGTCCCAAGAATAATAAGGAGCTCTGAAGGGAAACTCTAGGTGCCCATTAACTGAGGGCCTGCTATTTTCCAGGTGCCTTACATCTATGATTCCTACTCTCACAACTTCCCTCAAGGGAAATACTATAGATGGGGAAAGGGGAAGCTCAGAGAAGTTAAGGAATTTTACCAAGACCACACAGTATAATAAGAGTGGTAGGGACTTATGTACAGGCCTGTCTGCAAGTAAAACACAGGAAATACAGTTGAGCAGAGGTTGGAATTGCTTTGATGTTTTGGGTTGAACCAGAGCCTCTCCAGAACAGAAGAAGACAGCTCCTGAGAAGGTGAGGGGTAGAAATTTCTCTGGCACAAGTGGGGGTATCTGTGAGCAACAGAGACTGAAAAAACAGCCCCAGCCCAGACATGAAAGAATTCCAAGTATACACCCAACAGAGAGTGTCTCGCTGGCTGCAGAGCCCCCCACTAGTATCGCTAAAGCCCTTTCTTGGGTGACATCCACAAGCAGCCCCAAATGGCCAGCACCCTGGGTGCAGATCAAGGGTGTTTTCATTGCAGCCCTTTGGGAGATCCAGGGCTGGAGGGCCTAAAGGGTGGCGGAGGGGTTTGCTAGCAGAGTCTTGGGAGGAGGGGAAGATCAAAGAGGGAGGCCAGAACCAGAGAAGTAAAGACAGCCCTTGCAGGTCTGTGGACAGCCACAAGCCACGACTGTAAGAAGTGCCCCCCTCACCCCCTGCAGCTTAGGCTGGGTCTGCCAGATTTGGAGGGCTCAAGGCTATAGGCCTAAAGCACGGGCCCCATGAGCATACTCTGCTCAGAGGAAGCCGGGGAAGTCCCCACAGCAGGATGGCAGGGAAATCTAGCAATCTTTGATATCTTCTTTTGCAAGCTGTCCCCAGGCTCAGCAGCCGCAGTGCTGGCTCTTGGCTGTATGCCAGACTCACTCCTGCAGCCCCAAACCTGGCTGTGAGGTGTCCACTGGAGCCTCCTACCCACCATCCCGGGGCATCCCCGTACCCCTTCTTACCTCGGTGTCCCCTTTATTCATAGGGCTGTTCACAGGAAGGGCAATGACTGGGAAGAAAAAAAGAGAGTTGGGGTGACTCCTCTGCTCTGAGGGCAGAGCCCAGTTCTTCCTGATTGGGTCTAGAGAGGGCCCATTCACCCCCAGTGCTCCCCCTGAAAACTACCCCCACACAGTGAGATACTGGGATTGATTTTGTTTCCCTTCCCTGGCTGCTGCCCCATGGGGATGGCCCCCAGAGGCTGCACTGAGCTCCCTAACACTTCCCTTTGGGAAAGCTCCTGCTCTAGGGTGGGGTGGGGTGGGTGGAGGAGCTGAAGGCTAGTGCTATGAAAACAAGGCCAGAGGCTGAGTGGGTTTGGAGTGGAGAAAGAAGTGGGGAGAGGAAGAGAGACCCCGCTGGTGTGGGAAAAGAGAGGAGGAGAAGGAGGATTGTGAGAGATGATACGGAGAGATAGGAGCCAAGGGCAGGAAGATGGGGAGAGCAGGAGGGAAGAGAAAGAGAGGCAAGAGTGGGAGCCAGCCACGATTCTCCCATCCCCCGCAATGACCTTGGCCAGTCATGGCATGGAGCCAGAACTGGCCCAGATGCAGTCGAGAGGTCGAGCTGAGATACGGGGTGGGGGCGCCAGGGGGTCCTGCCCGTGGGGTCGGGAGTCAGGTCCAAAGAGCCAAGTCTGCGGGTTTGGGACAAGGCCGCTCTGCGGGGCAGCAGCGTGGCAGAGGCGCTGTCCGCGGTGCTGAAACCCCGCCGCGCCGGAGGGGAGGGACGAGAGGCGCGCGGCGCGGCGCGGTGCCTGGACCTCAGGGCAGGCGGGGGCGCCGAGGACCCTCTCCCACGAGACCCCGCGCTCGCTCACCTTGCCCGGCGCAGAACAGTAGCGCCAGGACAGCAGCGGAGCGCATGGTGAAGCCGAGGCGCCGAGCAGCTGGCGGTCTGGGGCCGGGCACGGCAGGCAGCCTGGAGAGGGCTGGCTGGACGGGCGACCCGGGAGCGGGTTGTAGCGGCGCTGGCGTGGATCGGGGGCGGGAGGCTCAGCTTCCCGGTCTCCGTCCGTCTGTCAGTCCACCCACCAGCCTCTTCACTGGGCTCTGGTACTGCAGGAATTTATATACCCCCACCCCGGAAATGACGTCATCGGGACCGCCCCTGCCCCTCTTTTCCCACCCCTCTGGGGGTCCGGCCGCAGCTCGCTCCGCCCTCAGCCTCACGCTATAGCTTCTAGTCTCCTCCGCTCACCACGCTTGGGTCTGGCTGTGAGGGGGTTATCTGGCTTCCAGGAGGTGACAAGGGGCCTAGCTGACCCTCCACCCCTCGAAGGTTCCGCTGACTTGCTGTGTCCGTGGGCAGATTATTCCCAGTCTCTGGGCCACGTGTTCCTCCAATGTACACTGAGGTCCCTACCAGCTCTAGATCGTCTAACATGTTCCTGAGGTTCCCTCTGTAGGAATGCCCCTCCCCTGATAGAGTCTGGAGGCTGGCTCACCACTCAGGGCTCCCTCAAATATCGCTGCAGTCCTAGAGAGAGGCCCTTCTTTCTCTCTGACAACCCAGTTTTGTGCCTTCACATTTTGTAATGGTGTATGTATGTATTAATTTGAAAATGTTTGGTCACCATTGCTTCCACAGCACTAAGTGCTGCATCTGGCACACAGTAAGTGCATTTAATAGATAGATAACTGTTGAACCTACCCATGGAAAGGTCAAGCTAGGGATGAATGAGTGAATCCCCGGCTCTGGCCATTGTTGGACAGCTCTCATGTTGCGGGGGTGGGGTGGGGG